>JANHMN010000026.1:5550949-5631732 GCA_030674055.1 Rhabdomys pumilio
TCTTCTTCTTCTTCTTCTTCTTCTTCTTCTTCTTCTTCTTCTTCTTCCTCCTCCTCCTCCTCCTCCTCCTCCTCCTCCTCCTCCTCCTCCTCCTCCCCCTCTTCCTTCTCCACTTCCACTTCCTCCTCCTCTTCCTCCTGCTCCTCCTCCTGTTCCTCTTCCTCCTCTTCTCCTTCTTCAGGCTAATAGTCTACCATTTTCTCAGAAGGTAACTGTCAAATCTCAAAACAAACAGAAGTGTTAATTGTTAAATATTGTAGTTTCCTGAGATTGGTATAATGCATTAAACCTAGTCAATTCAGTAAAAAAAAAAAAATCCTAAAATAAAATATGTGGAAAGAAATATCCACATTGATCTTTTCTATATCTAAAATACTCAGTGCTGCTTGAGGCTCTGCACATACCTAAGATTATACACAGGGTGGCAGGGCTGAAAATTATGTGAAGGGATGCCTGGCCAAGCTTCACTTTTAAGTTTGAATAAAATATTTTCTATACTGCATAGTTGTTGACAACATTTTCAATGTGTCAATGCAGTAAATATATTGATAATTACTGCTAAAACATAACAAAAGCACAAGATGAGATAGATGAGATTACTACTAACTTATTTGTGTTTTATTCTTGATACATAAATGTATATAATTCACATAGCATATATTCATGGAGATTTCCCATAGGAGCTAATGATAGGAAAAATAATTAGACATAAAAAATTTAAAAATTAAAAATTAAAAAAATAGACGTGAAACAATCACATTTAATTGTGTTTCTCATCATTTTTTGCACTGTATTTTACAAAAGCAGTAAAAATTCTATTTGGAAGATATAAAGAGGAGTGACCATTGGTTCATAATAGAGGGCTGTAAGTATAAATGCAATTAAATTAGAATTGAACCTGTAGTAATGTTGTTTATAGGGTGCTTTCCTAGCATGCACAAAGCTCCATGATACCTCAAGCACTGCAGAAATCAGGAATGGTGCCTTACATTTCTAAATCTCCATACTCAGGGTTTCAGTGGGAAGATCAATAAATCAGAGTCATCCTTTAGGATATAGCAAGTTCAAAGCAACTTGAGAAACACAGACCTCCTGCCTCCAATGTACAAAGTAATACTGAATCTTTAGGAATAATTAATTGATAATTTAGGTTTTCTAGGATCTAAAGCTATTCTTTGGGATAGGAAAAATAGAATAATTCAGGTCAATTAAAAAAAAACAAATGTGTCACACAGTCAGGGTGGAAATAAGCTATTTTTTGAACTGATGAGGGTATTTGTCTTAAATTTTGTTATGTAGCATTGATTTCATAAATGCATAAAATATCAAAAATTTCTTGAACAGTCTTCATTTTATAGGATCATAGTTCAGCATTTTAATATCATTCATTTTTAAAGCACAACACAAAGATTTTAAAGCTTCTGCTGATGTTTTAAAAGCTGTATCAGTCCTCTTGACCTCATTTCTAAAGGGAGAAAAAAGGTGATTTTGTTGTTCCATTAAGCAAAGTCAGAAGGTACAAGCGCTGATTTCATGTGAGCCCCTTGGTAGCTGAGACACGATGCCCTTCCCCATGGTTTTGCTTTCTTTCAGGCATAGCTCTGTCTTTTCCTTCTGAGTCAGTCCCTTCCTTTACCAAATCCCTGGGTAAATTAGAAAGCACATTAAAAGAGTCAAGTCCTAGTGTTCCAGTGTGTGTTTCTGAACCCCACCATCCTCCTGCTACCCAGAAACTGAAATCTGATGTGAGAAGCACTGTCCTTCACTGTATTTCTTGAAGAAGAAAGGTAATTTGGAACTGAGCCTTTCATTTTGCTGAATATCAAAGGAAATCAGAACAATGTTCTGCTATCTCATCAGGGCCACTCTCCTACTGCTGTCAGAATTATTGTTTATTTCCCCACAGTTTTAATGATGACTTCACAATAATATCAATCAAGGACAAAAGCTGCCCCCCTCTTTGAGAAGAAAGAATTTTGTTAATGCAGATATTTTAAGACAATAGAAGCTAACCCATAAGTAAATGAGGAGCATATTTCCAGGCTACATAATATTTTCAAGGCCAACAAAAGGCAAAGCCAAGTGCATTTGTCTCTGGTTGAATATGTGCTAAGCCTGGAAAATGTGTCTGATGTCACAATGTATTTTCTGTCTTTCAAATTAAACATTTAAATCTATAGACATAAATATAGAGAAAATAGTAATAGCTGGCTCTAGCAAAAATATTGACATGTTTTCTAGTTATAAGCCTCAAGATATGCTTATTTCTTTTATATCACATTTTATAATAATAAAGTGTAATTAAGGAGTCATTTATGTTAAATAATTTTAAGTAGTTACTGTTGAAGAAATTATTTTAAAAACAGCCCCTGGAGAAGCCTACTATCTAAGCTGGCATCTCTGCCTAGCTCAGCCACCATGTTGCGTGGCCAGAAACCACGTGCGTGCCATAACTAGAAACAGCTAGCCAGAAATACCAGCCCTGCCACCCATGAGATACCAGCATGGGAGATGGCTCTGCCAATCTTTCATGCTGTCTCTGCAAGGCTGGGCATTGCTCAGATCATCCCGCCAACCATGTAGGCTCAGTACGAATGAGACTCTAATGCTTAGATTATCCAAAGGCTTATATATTTAGTAATTATCAATAACAAGATGCCCTTACAATCAGAAGTGTAACCCAATACCCAACCTAGATATACCAACGACCTTTTATTGCTACAGACAAGTGAACATCAACCTTCATGTTCCCCTCTCTTATTCTCTGTCCCTTAGCTTCTTCTCTTTTTTCTCCTCCTCTTCCCTTACTCCTCCTCTTTCTCTTCTTACTCTTCCCACCTTAGCTCCTCCAACAAGTAGTGCTTAAAACAGTAGCACAAGTCGTCTCTCAGCATATGTTCTTCATAGAGAGTAGGGAGTACATGCCGGTGTATAGAACAAAAGGGAAACTTTTGTAGTCATAAGACATGTGGTTGTTCAATTCCATCCTAGTAACATATGTATATGATACAAAAGAAAGCATGTTTATGTTCCGATAAAACTTTATTTAAAGATGTACTCTTACCAAGGGGAAGGGACCCTTTCAGAGGAGAAGGGTTCAGGGCTGGGAGGAGGGACTCCTTGAGGGGGCATAGGAGAGGAGACAGCATTTGGGATGTTAATTAATTAACTAATTAACTAATTAAATGCTATTGATGCACATCAAGAAGATGAACTTTGAAATGTTTATTTCCTTAGGAGTAGAAAGATTTGTGCTAAGTTAATGCTTTGGCACAGGTAGACATGGAAAGTGGGTTTCCAGCAGAGATACAGATTCCCTTCTTGCTGAGAATTCACTTGGGAGGGCTTCAGAGAAGTACTGAGGCACATCAAGTGCTGTTAGGCATCACGGGGAATCCGAGAGTGTAATTTGGTTCTGGTCCTGATGGGTCATCAAAAATACTTTGCTTGAGATCATTCAAGATAATTTAAAAGAATTTGAGCCAAAGCCTACAATATGTCTGTGTGTCTTCCTGTCTGTCTGTCTACCTAATGGTATAATTCTTCAGTTTGAATGTATACTTTAGAAATTCATAATTATTACTGCTTTATGTCATTTATGTTTTTCCCTCTACTTCCTCCAACTCTTCCTGGGTC
Organism: Rhabdomys pumilio; assembly: GCA_030674055.1. Classification (NCBI taxonomy): domain Eukaryota; kingdom Metazoa; phylum Chordata; class Mammalia; order Rodentia; family Muridae; genus Rhabdomys; species Rhabdomys pumilio. Next base: position 5,554,586 of record JANHMN010000026.1, read on the forward strand.
CTTCCCTACTCACTCTCAAATTCATGATCTTTTCCTCTTCAATTATTGTTTTATTATTGTTTTATACACGTACACACATACACACACACACACACACAGAGAGAGAGAGAGAGAGAGAGAGAGAGAGAGAGAGAGAGAGTGTCTGTTGAATCCATTTAGATTTGTTCCTGTGAACACATATTTAGGGATGGCCACTTGGGTTGAATAACCTAGCAGTGAGCTCATCCCTAGAGAAAAATGGTCATGCCTCTTTCAGCAACCACTGCCCCTTCTCTAGAGGTTGAAATATGATATTTTAGTGGTAGAACAGCAAAACCAGTCTCTTTTTAATACTCTTACTAAAGGTGCTTTTTATCATTCATATTTGAGAAAAGCATTTATATTGTATAATTGCTACCATTGAAATACTCTAAAAATATTTCCAGCTGTTTATTAATCTTGATGCACCATGCAAACCAAATAAAATTTATCACTGACTCAGGTTCCCTTTCTTTATCTCTAATAGCTATGGCTCCCCAAAAGTTTTCCTATAAAGGAAATCGCACATAAAAAAAATATAATGATTATTAATGAATTTTACTTTCACAAATTTTATGTTATTTCACTTGTTTATATATATAAATATTGCATATATATATATATATCTGAGGCTTATCATAGGGCTTTGAAAATATTTGGTGAAAAATGTTCCCTAACATATAAGCCTCATTTACTTCCTTATAAATTGGTGACTATTTCATTAACTTGGACCCAATGGCTGAATTTCTGTCCTGAGGCTCTTCAGTTTTAATTATATGTTCTGTCCAAAGTGGACCAGAAGTATGATGTGGTTATTTGGAGGACAATTTTCTGATAACCACCTCCTTCATTCCAACCTTCTTCTAACATCTAGCCCCAGAAAAGTGTTTGAAATATTGAAAATTTTTTCTCATTCTACATTACTGACAAATAAACATAGAGGTATAATTAAAACAAACTGTTCAATTTGAGTGAGAGTGGTTGACCGTTGCATTTATCAATGGCTGAATAATAGATGTTAAGAATTATTTGAAATATCTTTCCATATGTGATGGCATTTTAGTAATGTTAATTTACTTCTACATGTAGTTTAAAATTCAAGAAGGCAATTTAAAATATATTTAATACTTTAACAATTTCAGTGAATTTTAGTAGATAGATATGTAGATACATATAGATACATGTTTAATTATATAGTGACTAATGATAAAACAAATAGATGATAGATGATAGCTAGATAGATGAAAGATAGATGATAGATGAAAGATAGATAGATGTAATTAGATAAATAGATGGATAGATAGATAGATAGATAGATAGAGATAGACCAGCAGACAGACAGATAGCAATGATGGATGGTGAATATGGTAGTTTGAATGAGAATGGCCCTTATTGAATCATAAAGTTGAGTGGTCAACTGTTGGCAGACTGTTTAGGAAGGATTAGGAAGTATTGTTGTGTTGGAAGCAGTTTGTCACATGAGGCCCAAATGGGTTTCATATCAGCTTTATTTGCTGGCTCTCTTGCAGATCAAAAGATTACCATACTTCCTCCCTTAATAGAAACTGACTAACCCTTTAAAACTGTAAGCAAGCCTTCAATGAAATGTTTACTTTTGTAAGTTGCCTTGGTGATGGTGTTTCTTCACAGCAATAGAACAGTAACTAAGAAAGAGTGGTATCTAGATAAATGGATGTGTGTCTCTGTGTGTGTGTGTGTGTGTGTGTGAGAGAGAGAGAGAGAGAGAGAGAGAGAGAGAGAGAGAGAGATGAAGAGAGGGAGGGAGGGAGGGAGAGAGGGAGAGAGAGAGAGACTCCTTGGATCATGCTTGATATGTGTAGTACTCTGAAATAAAAGATGAACAGACATTGTTAAACATGCTAATAAGTGGAAGAACAGTCTCATTTGAACATCAAAAAACATCTTTGAGATAATTTAATTATTAGTATCTATGATTTTGATTAAAATGGATTCAAGATGAAAGGAGTTTGGCCAACTTTGATATAGTAAATTCAACAACAGGTTTGAACAAGGTTTCTAAATCTCTGGCCATAAATTTAGTGACCTTTTACTGCTTACACATTCAGTCATCTGAGGAAAGATATTCTGTGTCTGATTCAAAGGAACAAAATATTTTAGATATATTATATTAGATATTTATTCTAGATTAAGAAAAATGTACAATCCTGGAATTTCAAAATTAATGTGGCTGGTTATATTTTTGGCTATCAAAACTTATAATATTCTATTTCATATACTCTAAGCAATGTAAATATAAAATCTTTATGATTAACTTACTAATATTTATTTAGCATATTGTAGATAATTCCACATTTTGTTACACATTTTGTAGACAAAGACAATGAAATTTAGTGAAGCTAAATCACCACTTACCAGGTGAGTAGAGAAGCTTGGGTTTCTATAATAATTTTCAAAATATCTGTCTTCAAATATCATGTTTTCACTCATAGCCTATGTCAGTCATATCTTCATACAAAGGTTAAAATGAAACATGTGATGCCTAGCATGTGAATTGCAACACAAATGTATGTAATTTATTGATCATTGGCTCTCTGAGTTACTACTCAGTAGTCGTCCCTTAAAATCTAAAGTGCTTATTCAAGACTGTATCAAGTTTTCTGACTCAGGCAGCCTTTAGAATACTGTGGTAGTTTAGTCTTTAAACATTAATATGTAGCCTACAGAGAGATTGCTTCATAGATAAGTGCTTGCTGCAATTGCATAAGGATCCAAGTTAGAATCTTCAGAAATCGTGTAAAAGCCAAGAACAGTAGTTTGAGTGTGTGTAGTCCTCATGCATTGGTAAGATGGGATGCAGAGATATCACAAGAAGCTAAAGGGCCAGTTATCCTGTTGTACATTAAAGCCAACAGTAGGAAGGTGAGCCTTCTAGCCTCCATATGCGTGCCATGGCATGGGCACATCGACCTTCATACACAGGAGAGTATACACACACATGCATCCACACTGATAGAGGTTTTGTGATATTAACTTTGAATTACAAACTTCTTGAACATTTTAACCTCAATTATAATATAAACAAAAACTTCTCTTCATCAGTTGTTAAGAGGATCAAATGATTTAGTGCATAAACATCTCCCAAAAAAGCCCCACTCCCAAAGACAGCACATCATAGCTTCCCTTAATGTTCACGCAGCACACCACCTACACACAACAGAGAACTATACCTGTGATGTCTCCAGTCATTACAGGGCTGTTTTTAAATGCACCCCTGCTTTGTGATTGCTTCACAATCAGGGATTTGTAAGCATTCTTTTAACTTTTAATCTTTTTTGACATTTTTGACCCTGCCTTTGTTTGTGTTTTCTCACCGTAAATCATCTCTGTCTAAAGAAGCCAGTCATCAGTCAAGGGCTCATTGCATTTTTACTCCCCTAAGGCTCCTCCTATTTCCTAGGATTAGAGCTAGTATCGCCTGAGACCATGTAGATAGTTCAATAAACTGCTTAAAAAAACAAGCCTGCCCTTCTCTTACAAGCCGATCTCTGGCCTTCATTTCTGCACAGTTGTTATCCCAATCAATACTGGTATCTGAGTAATTAAAGGCTTCCAGGCTGAGTTCTGGCTTTCTCGCAGACTCTCCTTATCTACAAAAACACTGCCTTATAGATTCACTCCAATTGTCCTTGACTTCTACCGCAGCACTTCAGATTTCCATGACTATGTTTAATTCCAAATCAACCTCTTTATCAAACCCTTTATTTAAATGATCCCTTTGCTCCCACAATCACTGCCATAGCCCACCTTAGTAATATGTGTCAATGCCATTAGCTGTGTGTACACACATATGGAGGCCACATTAGATGTTTTCTTCCATTACTCTCCACCTTATTTTCTGAGACAGGTTCTCTCAGTTCTCCTATGGCTGCATCTGTTGATTTAAGCTTTCTTTTTAATTAGTGCTTTGAGAACTTTGTATAGTACGTTTTGATATTTACCCTTTTCCAAACTACCTCCATATCTACCTCTCATTTGCTGCCCACCCAACTTTGTGTCTTTTCTCTTTTATTAGCTCATTATGTACAATTTGGAATGTCTATATATTATTGAATATGTGTCCTTTCATTGGCATATTGCCAAGTTGCCAAGACCACCTCAAGTAGGAATATGATTTCATGTCCTCCTGCCCTCTTCATACCTGGATTTGCTCCAGCTTGAGGTTGCAAGTTCTTGTGTGTGCTGTCACAGCTGCTGAGAATTCATATGTATAGTTGACCTGCTGTGTCTAGAAGATACTGTTCCCTTGTAGTCAACCACCACTTCTGGGTCTTGACACTTATTTTGCCCACTCTTCTATAAAGATCCATTAGCCTTGGAAGGAGGGGGTGTGACTTAGCTGTCCCATTTAGTGATGAGCATTTGAAGTCTATTATCTTCCCCTTGAACAATTATAGTTTATCTATATTAATAACCACCTACTCCATATAGAAATTTCTATAATGTGATCTGAAAATGCATTAATAAATGTATTAAACAATATGTCATTGAGAATTGGCTTAAATTTCAATAACCCCAAGACGTTCCAAATTCTAGCAGAAACTAAAAAAAAAATGAAAAATTCAGATACAACAATTCTCCAAGGAAGATGGAAAGATAGCAGCTACAGAAAAGAAAACAAATTGAGGAACAACTTAATTAAATATTATATTCATGATAGGAAATGATAAATAAAAGGCAGAGGCCTGTTTTAAATTACTGGAGAATTACAGTAAACATTAATTGCAAAAACCTTTTATTTGAACGTTGTGGTCACAAATAAAGATTCCTGACCTCAACGAATGACCTTCACAAAGTCATAAAATGAGCTATGCTAGTCAGCACATTGACCCAGGAAGACCAGGTCGAACACCCGAAGTCCTTTTATCACATAAATTGCTGAGGCTTTATTATTTTGCATACAGCAAGGAGTTAAAGCAATTTGCTTTGGATGAGTATAAATTTTCCACTTCCAACTTCAACAATCTGAAAACTGCCTCGGTAATTGTATGTAGTACGAAAGGCAGAAAAAAAAAAGAGAGAGAGAGAAGAAAATCAATAAAAGATTATATAATTGTATTTCTTATCGTCCAGTGCTGAAGCTATCCTTAGAAAATCTAGTCATGAGAACAGAGCCAACCTTGACAAGGTTAGCTCGGATTAGCCACCTGGAGCAGTTTGTGATTGTTTTTAAAAGCATGACCATCATCGTCGTCATTACAGAGTTGTAGCAGTTTAATTCGACTGTCAAGGGAAACAGGAAACAATAATTAAGGGTAAAAGATAGAGAACGGAAGCCTTATTAAAGGATGTATTGAAGATGGGAATTTGATCTGAGAATTAGATTCTAATGAGAGTTGCTAATGCAGCTGTGGAGCCATAGAGTGACAGGGGAACCAAGCAGGCAATTATAACAACAGACATCAGCCCTAATCTTTGCAATCCCAAAATCATAGTCACATCCATTTAAATTAATTTTTACCTACCCTGCAGGTTTACAGCTTCGCTAGATTGGAAACTGATTGTTTATTGTCCACAGGATTTATTTTCTTAGAGGTGCAAACGGCGCCCAGCACCGAGAGCCATCGCATGTCAGGCTTCTCCTTTTTACTTCTTAAATTAATGAAATAAGCTTCATTTTTGTGTGAGCTGATTGATCCTCAGAAGTCAAACTTTGTTATGGTTATCCCTAAGAAGGTCAACAGGAAACATATCAGAGTCACAGTTGATTTGTCAGGGAGTTACACAGGACACAGTCTTGTTTTGTTCCATATTATTAGGGGGAAATCAGTCACCCTTGCATTCCTGGAACTGGAATATTTCAGGAAGAATTTTAAACAACTTTGGACATAGTTATTTGTAGATGTCTGTTCAGTAGAGATAGCAATATTCATTACCAGGCACACTGAAAACCTATTTTAAGGAGTACTTTGCTACACAAAGATTAATTTAAACTTTTTTTTTTACTTCATAATACAAATGTAAGTAATTGTTGTGTCTTATATTGCCATTATTATTTTGATAGTCCATTTTTTAAAATATGGATCAAATTGTTCAGCAGAACTGGTCAGAAACATGGGAATAGAAATAGAAAATATTTTGAGAAAAACACTCTCCAATGAAATGCCAATTGTTTTTCTGATGTTATGTAACAGCTCAAAATATTCCATTATGATATAACAATAAATTCATAATTTTATCTATAAGTCTCAAAAATTATCAGTGGTTTTATTTGTAGTGAAGATATGGCAAATTCTGAAACCTCACCTCAATTAACGGTATTTTATTCTCAGTAATTAAAATACTATTTTCTCCTTTTCTTCTAGGGCTTAAGTATATATCTATTTGGGCTGTGTACTGTGATTTTACACAGCTGTCACTTTGATTAGTTCTAGTAGTGAAAAATATAATACAAGCAATATATAAATTAGGAGTAAAAAGATGGTATCTACAGATAGTGAAAAATATGTTAAATATGGGTTTAATATACTGAAAGAATACTCAGAAATGGAAGATATCTGTGTTTTTGTAGGGTGAAATTGGAAGTACCTGGACCCTCAGTTCACATGTGTGATGTCTACTGTTGAACAGTATCTGCATATTATTTAAAGACATGAAGAATGGTGGTTTAAACTAGCAATAATGGAAGGACTGGAGGATTTAGTTTTAAGAACATGAATACTTAAAGTGTGTGTGTTTGTGTGTGTGTGTGTGTGTGTGTGTGTGTGTGTGTGTGTGGTGAGAGAGAGAGAGAGAGAGAGAAGAGAAAGATTTCATTTCTTATTAATTATTCATGCTTCACCCATTTTTCATTTTTGAATGATCTAGTAATTATGATAGATCCAACTTATCTTTTTAGTAAAAGATAACACATTCTGTCAAAGATGCTGCTAAGGCATTGTGTTTTTCACTATTGGCAATTTTATTACATTGATGCATAACTCACGAGACCATTTTAGATTAATTCTTTACTTTCTACCAAACAATTTCAAGAATCAATATCTAATGTGTTTCAGTTTAGGGTTCAAAATAACTGAAATAATTTGGATATGCAAAATCAAATTCCAGAACTCATATTGGTATTCTGTACTGTGTGGAGTTTCTGTCAGGGAGGCATCCTTTCTCTCTTGTGCCTATGCTACCTTGGTGTAATCAGATTTACACTACACAATTCTAGTTTCAAAATGGAGGCTTGATAGAATATAACCAACAACCTGTGCAGTCATATGACTTGACCATGAAATGTCCTCCACAAGGCCCTGTTCTGAATACTTGGTATCCTGCTAGGTGGATCCTACTTGCAGAATCCCAATATGGGTGTTGTGCCTTGGCTCTGATCCCTCTTGGGTCCTCTGTTTCCTAGTCTGCCATGGTGTGAACCTATATGTCCATAGCACCTACTGGGAGCCTCTGAGCTGTTCTATCTGTTGTTTTGTTTCGTTCTGTCATTGTTTTTTGAACCAGGGTAGAGTAAGCTTCCTGAAAGTGTGAGTTAATAATTTACTCTTGAAAATTATTCTGTCAGATATTATAGTCAAAGGAGTTCAAAATTAATTGGTGTCAACATCTAGAGAGCAACTGCCAGAAAGAACAAAAGATGATCCATGTGATGTCCCTGACTCTTATTTTAGCACCATACTCTGACTTTAACATAAGCCTTTAGGAAGTACTGAATAGCATCACATGCATTATACATATACAGTGATCTTTTGGTGCCCCCAGAGGCCCCATAAGTGCAAAAATAATACACACAAAAATTGTATTTGATCAGATGAGTGGTTCACCATTACTAACAACAATTCAAATAATTCTTGTAATTCAAATCATCATTAGATTTTGATAGCCTCAATTTCTTTTTAATGCCAAACTTTTAAAAAAGTTTTACTCATTTGTTGAATGTATGTTGGTATTTAGCTTGCATCCTTCTCCATTAACCGAATGCATGAGTTATAAACAGTTGCACGGCATGTATATTTGGAATAAAATTAAACTGCTCTGGAAGAACAATTTGTGTTCTTTTCTTTTTTAATTGGATATTTTATTTATTTACATTTCAAATGTCATTCCCCTTTCCCATTTCCCCTCCCTAGAACCCTTCTATTCCACCCCACTCCTCCTTTTGCTTTTATACCATTTTAATTACATGCAAGTATTAAGGTCAGTTCTAGGTTGAGAGACTAGCAATACAGTAGATGCAAATACTCAAGGAACAAGCAAAACAATAAACTCAAATAGTCGAAGAACAAGCAAGGCAATTAACAAAATTCCATGAAAACTCCCATGATCACTGTTTCTAAAGGTTTACCAGGATGACCAAAATATCTGAACCAACTTCCCTGTCCTAGCCCAAAGTCATTTTCATGTCTGAATCCTACTTTTTTGTTCTAGGCTAAAATTTAGATTTCTGTCTGAAATTACATCTTTGTTCTAACCTAATATTTAGATTATTGCCTGAAATTACTTCTTTGTTCTAGCCTAATATCAGATTCCTGCCTGAAGCCTATTTCCTTGTCCTTGGCCAATGTCATATTCTTGCCAAGCAACCTATCTCCTTGTCCTTGACCCATGTCAGATTCTTGCCATGCAGCCCCAAAAGCTCTCTTCTTCTCCTCCTTTTTTTATTTCATTAACAAGACTGAGACTGTCTTAGGTCATTCTGCCAAGAATGCCTTCCTTACCCATCATGGAATATGCATTATCAAAAGCAATGCACTTCTATCTTAGGTTGGTAAGGTTCTGTACAGACTCTTACTTGTCCTTGGCTTGCCAGCCTGTTAATTTAATAACTCCATCTGGGGGTCCATTTTCAGGTTCAAACCATGTACTTTGGCTGCCAACATGTTGATGTTTTAGAGACAAGCTTTAACACTAAGAGCAGGAATAAAAGTATTCCCAGTCAAAAAGGGCTAGTATGATCAAGCTATATGTGCCCTCCTTGAAGCTTGACCAAAATAGAAATACTGACCTAAGGCCACGGGTAATTTTATCAGTAGTATCTAGTGCATCAATGCTAAGCAGAGCAGCATTCTTGAAATTCATAAGCTCACTATGCAAAGTTAAAACATCCAGAGAGGTGTTAGAATTATGTCAAATATACTGCAAGTGTCTTCAAACTTTTTCCTAATTATGACTACCACTGTAAATTTTAGAACTAACATGAATCCAATGGTATTTGGTATGACATTTGAGATGGTTCCTTACTCTTAAATTCTGAACATCCTTTCAATAGTTTTAATAGGATAAAAAGCATCAATCCATTGCTCCAAATGCTTTTCTCAATCCTCTTGTATATTCAACACATTAGTAACATTTTTTAAAAATGATTAACAAAAGTAGCTGTGTTAACTTCCTGTGTTAAAACAATTGCAGAAACAGTGGTGTTCTTAACCTCTAGTTTTTAATGCAAAAGAACTGTTTATTAGAAAGTTCCTATATGTGATATCTGTATTTATAGTTATTCACAGATATATATTTCTTATTAGAAAGATTGTAATTCTTATAACTAATATAAAGAAGTTATATTTTTGCTGAAGAAAACTAGATAACTCCTAGTAGATAAAGGAACAAGAATTCTAATTCAGTTATTTCTTTAATCTTACATTATGTTAAAATTATGTGTGATTATAAATTATGAAACCATTGTATTCTATCACCTTATAAATAGACAATATTCATAATAAGATAGTAGAGTAAGTATAAATGTGCCTAATCTAAATATATCTTCCAACAGCATTTGAAAAAAAACTATGTAAGGATTTCTTAACTAAAATCATAAGAATAATGTGTGGCATTTAATTCTATTCATTAAGTTTCATTCATAAAATTCATCATAATTTAATTTTTTGTCTCTATCTGTAGATCCTCAATATTTTATTAAGGAAATTAAAATATACTAAAAGTCATTACATGTGGATTTGTTCAAATCTTTTCCTAGTCTGTTCTTTCTGAGAAAACAGTGAGACAGATCAGATATATGAAGAATTGTTTTAAATGCTCCAGTTTGTTACTTCATATATACAGGCTTCTCTTTGTCTCTCTTTGTCTCTCTGTCTCTTGGTCTCTCTCTCTGTTTCTGTCTCTGTCTCTCTCTGTCTCTCTCTGTCTCTGTCTCTGTGTGTGTGTGTGTGTATGTGTGTGTGTGTGTGTGTGTGTGTGTGAGAGAGAGAGAGAGAGAGAGAGAGAGAGAAAGAGAGAGAAAGAGAGAACATATATAAATTTATGTTCTGCTAGGAGCTATCTGCTCATACACAATATTATATCTTGCATTCAACAGAATGAATTCACTCATAATCAGATAGTAAAAGGTTTACTGGGAAAGCTATAACAGCATTTAGGGGCAGCACTTTATTTGCTCTTATTTTGCTTGCAATATAAATCATGGCCTTATACAACATCAACTTGTAAGAATTAATTTTTGTAAGTCATGAGATGGTAACATAAAGATACTCCATGCAAAAAAGAAAAATCATAATCTTAGATTCTAATGGAACTTTTTCAGAAGCAAAAATTATTATACTTGTTGACTAGTGTATCCAAAAACCTAAAGTATGCTTTTCATATTAAATTAATGATGTATAAAGCATAGCTTCTTTACCTGTACATTGTTCTAGCTATGTATGTAAATAATGTCCAGTGTTTTAATGTTTAGTACTTTAGGGATGTGTTTCTACCTCTTCTATAGTAGGCACATTTTGAAGAAGTAAGACATGAGAGAAAGACAAAACGTGCTTGAGTCCTTAGTCCAAGATGTTTTTAAAGGCCAGGGCATTTCTAGATTGTCAAAATGGATTGGGATCAATTATAGTGAGTAAAAACTCTATCAAGTGCTGTATCAACTGAATGGCTATGGCCATCTGCTTCACCAGAAAGTACCTGGGGCTGTGGAGCAGCCAGTGTCTTGCTGAGAGAACAAAGAGGTCTTAATGTTTATCTGAACACCTCTTGTTGCTATGGTGAGGAGAGGTAGGACCAAAGGCCTGCTAGGATCCTATAGATGAAACAAATAGTACTGTGCTTTTGTTCCTGTCAGGGTCATGTTTGGCAAGGCTAGCAGTGGACAGACACTTTGACAGCTCTGTAAAGCTGTGAGCAAAGGTTCCAAACACTGAGATGTGAAATGCCTTGCTTACTGTACCAGCACACACCTTGTAAAAGATGAACTATTTATACACTGGGGTTCCTGTAATTCCTCGTCTGATGAACTTTACTGACCTCTTCTCTGTTTCCTCATTTGAGTAGCATATAAGGAACTGTGATGTTAACATACCTGTTGACTTGGCTCATGAGCCTCATACCCCTGTTGACCCAGCTTTTGGTTCTCTTATTTTGTATTCTTGCCCTTTCCCCTCAGAATCTCAGCATGAACATAGGAAGAAACTGTTGGTCAGTGATGGTGACCTGTGGCTACAGTTTCTATTTCTCTGTACTCACTTGTCCTTCATTCTTCTTAGTGTTATTTCTCCTTCCAGAAAATATAAATAAAAACAATGATCAAATAAATAAAAATGCAGAAACCCTCAATTTATAAGATATTTATATCACAGTCATTGCTTCAACATTGAAAGAAAATATTGGAATATTAATATCATTGCTTCATGAATGCCACAGAATGATTCTTACTTAAGCAAACATATCTTTCAAATGATACCCACAAGTATGCCTTTACACAGAGCAAAGACAAAGAGAAATTATTTGTATATACTGATAATTGATTGCATACAAAATATTACTTATCTTTTCGTATGCTCATAGTGAAAACTTAGCAGATGCTGTGATGGACATTTGTGGTGCAAGATACACATTCCATAGCATGTAAGAAGATTTTTCACATTTTCCCTTTATCCAAGCAATGTGTTTTTTTTTTACTTATTTTACATATGTAATAGTCACCCATATTCCATGTCCCAACATTTGTCACAATTCATTTTCTGTCACTCATTGTCTGTCTCTCATGTTAACACAAAAATAAAGATTTTTTTGTAGCAAAATAAATTATATGTAGCTGGAAAGATGGGCCAGTTGTTAAGAACACATAGTGCTCATAAAGTTATCAGCACTCAGGTGGGTAGCTCACAACTGTCTATAATAACAGTGTCCCCTTCTGGACTCAGTGGGTACTGCATACACATGAACATTATTTTTTTAAATATAAGAAAAATATCTTTAAAGTTTAAAGTACTTTTATATTAAAATCAGACTGTACATGATGCAAAGAGATGACTGAAGAAATATAGGTATATATGAATATATGTATATGTTCAAACACATGCTATATGTCTGTCTGTATGTGCTTATGAACAACACACAACTTATTTCAATAACTTGCCGTAGAGTTGAGTTTTTCAGTAGTAACTAGAATATTTAGAAGATAATTTATGTGCACCAATGTCTTCAATATAAAAAGAGAATACTATATAAATGTTATAGCCAAGGCAACTCAATACTTAGTTTTAGACTCTTTTTTACAAGTGACAAAAGATCATGGGTTTAGTAAATATGTTTTTAAGATGAACTAGTACAAAAACTGATCCAACTGTTATGGGTTAATACCAGCAATGAGGAAAAGTCAACAATGAGAGCCAATTGGTAGAAAATCTCTTAGACATAATGGCTAATGACAATAGATTTGTGACTATTAAATGACCAACTAGAAATGCTGCACATAATGCCAGCAGGATCAGGATTTTAAAGCCAGAATTATCTACACAATAAGTTTGAAGCCAGGCTGAACTACACGAGAAAAAGAAAATCAATGCGTGAGTAAATTATATGATCAAGACATCTTCTGTGCACCATAATTCAAGACAGATACATATCCACTTAGTCAAAACTATTATGAAGTCAATCTTTGGTGCATGTCTCCAACAGAATCAGCCTCCCTCATCAGAAAGCAGAAGACTCCTCCAAATACTTTCCTGGAAAATTTCTGGAAATACATAGATCTTGTCTGTGTATTTTTATGTTCTAAGTAGCAATTGTGTTGCCTGTGTCCTAATTCTTTCTCATCTAAAGAGATCAATTTACATCTTTACTAATGACAAACATGCTAGAACATTCTTAGTAAGCTGTCTTGTTTCAGTCACTGGAATATCTCTCAATCATACTGCCTGTTTTAGATGGTAGGTAAGCTGTAGATAAGAATCTTGTAGTCAAAATAGGTGGACCTAAAACTAGTCTTTTTCACATAATGTTTTTTTTTATGCTGAGTGAACACTTCAACCCATCTCATTCTTAGAGCAGCACAGACATGCCATGACAGCTCCATGTCAATGCCATGAAGTTCATAACTCATTATTCCTAATTAGCTTATCATTTGCAATGATAGCACAGTGAGTTGTCTACCCGAGTGATATCTTAAAGTTTTGCACATGCAATGTTTTCATGGTAGGGAAGTGAATTGTTTTTTATAATGCAAGCATTTGCTAGCTAAACCTTGACCATGTTTATGTATTTAAATTGTGAGTTTTACAGAGTAATTTTGTTAATGATACCCATAAAATATTTTTTGTCTGTTGAAATCATCAAGAGTTTTCCTTAATCTCATACTATCCTTAATGGAAATTAAATTCACATTAATAGCATAAAAGCAAAACAAAACAAAAAACAAAGAAGACCACATAGCCATAGTCATTGGGACTAGAGATATGGCTTAGTATGTGAGAGCCTTTGTTTCCTGAAGATGAGTACCTAATTTCAAATTCATAGCACTATCATAAAAATCTATGGGTGCCCATGCATCCACTCATGACCCTAATATTGTGTGATCAAAGGTAGGGGAATTACTGGGGTTAGTGACTGACATCTTAACTCTAGGTTCAGTGAGAGACACAGTGTCAAGTGAATAAGGTGGAAAGTAATTGAGCAGGATACCCAGTGTCTTCCTCTTGGTTCTACATATGCTCTGAAAGGCATACATACACATTCATTTGTGCATACATGTAGAGAAACACACAGAATTTAGTGATAGTGATTGGTTTTATATTTTCACATAAAGCTTATTGTGCATACTTAAGATACATAACACGATATTATAGAACATATTTATTTAAAAACGGCAACTCGAGTTGTATAAATAAACATACCTTATATAGTTACACATTCTTGTTATTGAAGCAAGAAAAATTGAAACCTACTCATTTAGCATGAAAATAAACTGTACTATAATTCTGTTTTCTAGGATTCTGATAGAATTTTCAGACTTACTCATCCATATCGCTGTTAGTTTGCACCCTCTGATATATATTTCCTCATTCCTGCTCCTTACCATGAATTGTAAGAGTAGACTTTCTATCTGCTCTGCTCATTTTAGCACACAGTACATTTTGTTTAAGCTTTTAGAATTACAAAGTTCTTGAAAATTTTACAAAAGAAATTTTAGAATTAAAAGCTCTTGAAATTTTTCCAAAAGGAAGCATTTTCAGATATAATATAGTATCTTAGATGTATGATGAAGCAGTGTTGAGGGAATTGTATGATGACATTTTTGAACAATGGCAATGATAAAGACAATTTAGTAAAACAAGATATCTTAATGAGTTTTAATCAGTAGGTAGAAAAGAATAATCTCTGGGAAGTAGAGAGAGAGAGATGGATCTGGGAAGGAGAAAGGGGGACCAGTTCAGATATGAGAGTAGATAGGAGAGAAGTACAGAGGGTCAGGAATTTAAAAGTAGGTGTATATTAGTGGTGGAGGGGGAACTAAGATAGCCACTAGAAAGTCCTAGATGCCAGGGACACAGGGGTTCCCATGACCAAACAGGGAGGACCCAACAAAGGGGAGATAGAACCTGTAGAGACCATATTTAGTGGATAGGCATGGCCCCCAGTTGAGGGATTGGGCCACCCACCCACATCAAAAAAATTAATCCAGAATTCCTCCTGTCAAAAGAAAATGCAGGGACAAAGAGTAGAGCAGAAACTGAAGAAAAGGCCATCCAGAGACCGCCCCACCTATGGATCCACCCCATCTGCAGGCACCAAATACAGACACTACTGCTGATGCCAAGAAGTGCTTACTGACAGGAGCCCAGTATAGCTGTCACCTGAGAGACTCTACCAGAGCAGAACCAATACAGATGTGGATGCATGCAGCCAAACATTGGGCTGAGCTCGAGGACCTCAGTGGAGAAGTGAAGGCTGGGACTATAGGAGCTGAAGGGGTTTGCAACCTTATAGGAAGAACAACAATATCAACCAACCATACCCCCCAAAGCTCTCAGGGACTAAACCACCAACCAAAGAGTACACGTGGGGGGACCCATGACATCAGCTGGATATGTAGCAGAGGATGACCTTATCTGGCATCACTGGAAGGGGAGCCCCTTGGTCCCATGGAGTCTTGATGACCTCAGATAGGGGAGCGCTAGGGCACTGAGGCAGGATTGGGTGGGCGGGTAGGGGAGTATACTCATAGAGGCAGGGAGAGAGAGGATGGGATAAGGGTCTTGGGAAGAGGGATAACATTTGAAATGTGAATAAATAAAATAACCAATAAAACTAAAAAAAAAGAACACTGCTGAAATTAGGCTGAAATTTTACAAAGTGTGTATATGCAAATATGCACGTGTTTGTATTTGTATATGAATGTGTCTAAATGTGTGTGCATGCATACAACATGCACATGTTTGCCTGTATGTGGGTATGGGCATAATGTGGGTGGTTGGAGGAGTTCACAGGGCACAATGTTCATGTGGATTTTAGAGAACGACATTGTAGATGTGTTTCTCTTCACACATGTTCTTGAAACCCAGGGATTGAACTCAGGTCATCAGGCTTAAGAAAATGTTCTTTTAACTTTGGTGCCATCTCACTAGGCTTTAAATTTTATGTTGAGAGCTTCAGAAATTAAAATGCTCTTGATCAGAGGAAACACTGCATATCCGCTTAATTCACAGAGGAGAGAGATTCTATCATCTGATAGTGAGGGGAACGTTAAGAATCCATCTGTCTCTGAAACTAGTGGACAAACCCAATACTGTGGCCTACCTTTAAAACGGTTGTCTATATATGTTTAAAGATATCTTAGTCATGTGACAATCATTGTAACTCTTAACTTTCTAAATAAAGTCAGTCCAGATTGAGGCAGTTCTTAGCAGTTGGAAATCTGGTGTTCAAAAATCTTTTAAGATGCTTAGCATGGCCTCTCTTACCATCATGGCACATTTCACTTCTTGCGGTTGGAAATACAAAACTAGAGCTGCTAGACATCATTAGTCCTTGGAATTGTATTGAAAATTTAATGAGCAAAGGAACAGCAAAATACCTCACATATTTAACACCACTGTTTGTTGTTTTCCTTTTACAAACTCTAACTATTGTAAATCATGTTTTAATTATCAATGATATATTTCTTGTTTTTACTCAGCTGTATCTTAAATACAGCTCTGTAAGTTCAGTTGTCTTTAAAGTCTCTTTACTCTCCATGCTTATTAAATAAGAACATATATTTTTGTGCTCCCAAAGTGCTGTGTAAATCTGTGTGTTAGACATTTATGTAAATCAATTATTGCATGAATTTAAAGGAATTCTATGATTCATGAATTGCTCTGTAGATAGCTATCTTAAAATCTATCCACACTTATAAATCTATATTAGTATAAAGAGAAAGACTTTATATAGAGTTTCCTAGACTTTTTCTCTGGAATGTTGTTATTCATTCATGGTTTCTTAAATTTGTGAGGGTTTTTTTTTTTTGGTGTACTGTGACTTGAATCCAGGACCCCCTACATGCTAGACTAGACTAGCACTCTACCTTTGAACTGCTTTCTAAGCCCAAACTTACAATGTTGAAAGGATAGAAACATTATTAGAATTACCAGTGTGTTGAGAGTACACAACACATCAGAATTGGATTACAACATTTCCTAAGTCACACTTCTGTACTCAGTGTGTTCCTGCTCAAGGGAAGAGGGAATGGGCATGCACACTAATGTGAATATATGTACTGGCATACAGAGAACTCGCACACTCAAACATAAAATGCATACTCATGCACACTCACCTGCAAAAACAGCAGGTTTAATGTGTTTATAACTGAAAAAAAATCAGCCAATATATTCTCCTCATGGTTCCCTTTTTCTAACTTCTCCCAGATCCCCTCCTACCTTCCTGCCCTTTCCCTCTTACTTTAAAACAAACAGGCGAACAAATGAATGAACATAAGTGCCCAATGAACCACAATACACAGAGAAGAAAGCAAACTACAAGTATCTTACACATACATATACACTACACAATCCATAAAAACACAAAATCAGAAACCATAATATAAAATTAGGAGGACACTAAGACAAAACACAAGCTAAAACAAAACCAAAACAACATGAAATAAAAAAACAACGTTGATTTAGTTTTGGGTTGAGCATTATCTTACCCAGCTGCCTTGAGACACGAAGCCATATCTCATGACAATTTAGGTTGTAAAACCTAAGTACTGGCATCTAGTGGGTAGAGTTGAGGGACTCCAATACTGTTCTGCAATGACTAGGACATCTCTCAAAGAGAATAATCCATGCTTCGAGTCCTGCTGTGGCTAAAGAGCACTGGTAGGTAGATAGTAGAGCCTGGAGGCACATGGTTAATCACAGAAGACCACAATTTATTACCATTACCACTGACTTTCAGAGACACAAAATGCTCCTTCATCTTGCTTTGCTCATTATGAAGTAAATATGCTCAGAGCTCATTGAGATGTGTTTAGCTTTGTTAAGATAAACTCAACAAGTCTAAACTCCAGTAGCATATTAACAGAAGACAAAGTTTCATGTGTTTAAGCTCAAATTTGAGGGTAAAGTCTACATAAAACACTGATGTCCAAACAGACCCTAAGGAGCTAAGTTTCATTCCCAATTCACAGGGCCCTGACTGTGATATATGTATGATTCCTGGCTATCTATAGACATTTCCACAAACTACCCTGGTGCAGGTATTAAGAATGGAGCAGAACAGAGAAATAACTAGAATCTGTCTTAGAAGAGGCCTATGTTTTATTTGGTTTATCACTCTATGCAGAACATAGAGCATGCCAAATAAAAAACTTCTTCATTCTAATTCATTTTGTTTGTTTGAAATATTTTCTTATTTAATGCATATGGGTGTTTTGCTTGCATGTATATCTGTGCACTGTTATAGCCTTAATCAAAAGAGAAAATGAAGGACACTTTACCAAAGGAAAGAATCCACTCAGATGATATTTCAATTCCTATTATGTATACCCTGGTTGCAATGGCACCCACATTTGTAGAAATAAATACAAATTAAGTAAATTACTAAAGCTTAAATCATACATCATCCATTATACATTGACAGTAGGAATCTTTAGTACACTATTCTCACCAACAGGCAGGACATGCAGACAAAAGAAGTGAACAGAAACACTTGATATAGAGATGTTGTATCACTGAATATCTTCATTTCTCTTGTATCTGATGCTTAAATATCTTGTGTGTGTGTGTGTGTGTGTGTGTGTGTCTGTGTGTGTGTGTGTGTTTTGTTTTGCTTTTGCTGATATCAGGTCATTTACTTCTTGTGTTTCCATGGATATAATCAATCTCCTTGGGTTGAGTTTATTTGCTAGTAGCTTCCAGTAGCATTTTTCTGCTAGTAACTAGCAGGCCTAGATTTATAGATAGATATTGTTTAAATTTGACTTTATCATGGAATATATTGTTTCCTCCATCTATATTGATTGATAGTTTTCCTAGGTTGTAGAGAAATTTTCATTCAGTAACATGGCTGCTCTGCCAAGAGATCACATCCAAAGACTTTCTAGGTCTCAATGATCTGGCCAGAATGCAGACATGCCCTGAATTATGTAATCTGGCTAGAATACAAGTATGCCCTTAGTATGCACCTTAAATACCTAAAGGTAAAGTTAAGGTTAGCTTGTAGAAGGAAGCAACCATATTTGAAAATGTTTTCTAATTGTGGGACAGACAATGTTTACAATATATTGTTAAATTTAGTAGGAAGCTAAGCAGAGCAAAGGAGGCAGGAGCCAAGAGAAGACAGATTAAATCTGTAAACCTGGAAGATTAGATTGTATAGGGGATAGAAGCTTCTAGGAATAGATCTAGAGATAGTTAGGACAAAGAAAGAAATGTTCTGGGCTCATCCCAAACTGTGTATTCACACATCTCCTATCTTGGGTACAGCTCTCATCTCATCATTTCATCTAGGGAAATAAACATTACCTTTACACTAGGTACACTAGTAGTCTGGGATGGCATCTATGGCTTTATTGCATTTTAAGTCACTTAAATCTTTTATTTGGATTCTTCCTCATATACTCATCTAATTTTGTTTATTGATAATTTTCACTGGGAGAGTTTTTGTTTGGTGTGTGTGTGTGTGTGTGTGTGTGTGTGTGTGTGTTTGTCTGTTTTGGACATCCTGTGGTTCCTCCTCAACTTATACATTTAGATGCATTATGAGTTTCTTTTTGTTGACCTGAAATATATACTTACAATTTTATCTTTCCTTATAGATATATCTAGTTTTGTTTGCCCAATTTCAATAATATTTTTATATCATATATTTTGATCATGTATGACCATCCTTCAATTTTTCCCATAGATATTGGGGTCTAAGAGTTGCTCCACAAAGCACATGGACACTGACCTCAGTCAGACAGAGATGGTTTATTGAACATACAATCTAATACTGATTGATCAGATTCTAGCTCAGAAGTTGGGACTGAGCCATGGCATGGAACATCTTTTCTGTTAGCTTATAAAGGAAATACACAAAAACTACAATACTCTCATATGCAGGTGCAAGAAGTGCTGCCATGTGGTCAGCTCAGACCCAAGATGTTTTAGACATAACAATTCCTATTGACCTTTCAAAAGATGAGTCCTTTATAAAGCTTTGTGTAATTCTTTAAGATTAACAAACCTCAGGACATATAATTGGCATTATGGTTAGCATGACTCTGCTTTGAGTCAAGTTATTTTTCTGTGTCAGTGACTGGTAGGCATATTACAGCAACAATATGAAACAGCTAGCAGACATAGAAGAAAATAGCTGCAGCTATGCTGAGGCTAGGGTGGAGGGGTGGGGGAGTTAGACTACAACAATATTCTTTCCACCTCCCTACCCCCAAAACATTATGTCCTTTTTCTCTCTCTTAAAAAAAAATACAAAAAAATATGAAACTCCACAAAATCCACAAAAAGACAAGACAAAAATAAACAAGAAAACAAACATTGAGACAAAATGAAAATGCCCAAACTAAGCAAAATGAAACATCAACAAACCCACAAAAATACCATTAAATTTATTTTGTAATGACCAACTTCTGTGCATGGGATTTGCCCTAAGGTATGATTGACACCCTCAGTGAGATTCCACTGGGCATTGATTGACTCAGTGAGAGTGACTTTATTTGTCTGTAATCTCTTGTTTTCTTCTACTCCTAACCATTACATATTTTTTGATTACTCTCCTTATCTTCCTCCTTACCAAAGCTCTTCTTTCTTTTCTTTGTCTCCTTATTTTGTCTCATTAATTTGATATTACCAGAGTTATCCAAATAATTTTAATCTTCATAACACATCCTAAAATTGTTAAGCCACCTTTTGTTTTGTAGTCATTTGTGGTGGTCAGTGGACTATAACTCATTTTAAATGTATTTCTATTTTCTACAATATTGGAGTTTTTCTGTTGTGTTATGTTTGTTTTTAATTTTTGTTTCTGCTTGCAGTTTTGTTTTTTCTAAGTATTATTATCAAGAACATAGAAAGGAATGCCAATGAAACAAAAGATTAAAACCAGTAAAATAAACAAGAAAATAAAAAAAAATATGCATTAAAATTAAGATAAAAATCTAGGCATCACTGGGATAGAAAGAATTGAGATACACTAACTATTCACTGAACGATGTTACAGAAGAGAGTTACCTAAATCTAGGGGAAGTAACTCATGTCCAATTGCAAGAGAATTTGCAAACCAAAAACGGTGTGTTATTTTGATGGTTGAACAGGAAAAGGTCTTGCCACTGAGTCCCATGCCTAGAAATTGAATGTAATTCTCATCATTTCCCTATGGGCATTCTTCATAAAACTAGGAAAAACACAATTACAGATTTCAAAAAAAAAATAGCTCCTTTCAATCACAGAACCAGACATGCAGACTGATGGTAAGGATATAGAACAGAAATAAATTTAAATAGCTACAGACATGCAATTTTTAGCAAAGCAATAAAAACATACATAGAAGAAAACTACAACTTTTTAAAGGGTGTAGAGAAAACAGACCCCTTCTTCTTGTCATGTAAGAGTGTAAACTTGTGAGGTCTATCTGGAAATCAGTTTGGAATTTCTGCATGAAACTAAAAACAGAACTGCTATATGGTTTCTTTCTTTCTAGATTTTGTACATGAAGGGACTATTGCAAAGATATTTGTGTATCTATGATTGTGTACTATTTACAGCAAGCATCTTAAATACACATGTAAATATGAGTGAATAAAGAAAATGCAGTGCATGTGAATATTCTAAAATTATTTAATCATAAGTGAAAATAAGTAAGTATATTACACAATGTAAGTCAGACTTCAAAAGATAAATAGTAAATAGCATATGGACAGCTGACATTTAAGTTATAAATATATATGTGCATCTATAAAATGTATAGATATCCATGAATATATACATATACATACACATACACATATATATCACCTATCTGTGAATGTGTTATTGCTTACTTATGATTTTACATTACAAAACTCATGAGTAAAGAAGGAATAATCTCAACTTGTGGGATATTGGAAATAGATGGAGTCATGAAATATCTTTAAGGGAAAAGCAAAGAAAAAAGTTAGTGGTATAAGAAAGGAAAAGGCAATAAAAAAAAAACCCAGAAAGTCATATGGGGAGGGCACTGGGAGAGGGGAACTATGAGAATAAACTATAACACCTATATATGAAAACATCTAGGAAAAACATTATTTGTTTGCTAGCCTTATAAGTTAATTAAAATAATATAAATTACTCACAGAGATCATATGTACACTTAACATCATATGATAAAATGGTTATTTTCTTCCTAATTTGAATTAAAGATGTCTCTGTAAAGCACATTAGCATCTGAGAGGACCAGGCACACATGTGTGGTGTGCATACATCTATGCAGGCAAAACAGAATAATATATATATATATATATATATATATGCACTAAAAGAAAGTAAAGCTGCATAACAAGACTGTTTGTATGTTCCTTAGCATATTCTCTGTCTCTCTCTCTGTCTCTCTCTCTGTCTCTCTCTCTCTCTCTCTCTCTCTCTCTCTCTCTCTCTCTCTCTCTCTCTGTCTCTCTCTCTCTCTATTCCCTGATTCCATTACCCTATGACACACAAACATCCCAACAAATGAAATTACTCAATGACCACCAGAACACCTGGAAACAAGTTTCCTGTTTTCTTACACATTTATACCAGAGAACTTGTCCTGTATTTAGGTTAAATATCAGTCAATCAACATTAAGCTAGAACAGACATGGAATTTCAACTTAGTAGGGTAAAGTCATTGAAACAACTAGTAAAACAATATCTCACATATTTAAAAGTTAAGTAATTTCTCTCTCTCATCACTTTGCTTCTCCTCTCCTTCATCTTCTCTTCTCCTTACTCCATCTCTTCCTCTCTGTGCTCCTTCCCC
This sequence comes from Rhabdomys pumilio, assembly GCA_030674055.1. Lineage (NCBI taxonomy): Eukaryota > Metazoa > Chordata > Mammalia > Rodentia > Muridae > Rhabdomys > Rhabdomys pumilio. The sequence goes on from JANHMN010000026.1 coordinate 5,577,281, forward strand.
CTTAGCTCCTCCTACATATTACCATTCCTGTTAAAATAACACTTTTCTCTCAAAATACAATTAAAGCATAACTATACCAATTTGTGTCAGTAAGGTACAAGATAGACCTAATACCCAGTCCATCATTTTGTTGACTAACCAGAACCTCTGTCATCTCTCCTAGAGAGAGAAAGAGAGGTGGGACATGGAGGCAGTTGTTCACGTGTCTCCACCAGTCAAAGACAGTTTATATATCTAGGTTGGTCATTGAGTTACACTTCTAATTGAGCATCACCAAACTTATAAAGCCTTTGACTGACATTAAAAAAAATTGTATAAAAGCAAAAAGGAAAAGGGGGCATGGGATAGGGGTTTTCTCTAGGGAGGGGAAATGGGGAAAGGGGATGGCATCTGAAATGTAAATAAAATATTAAAAAAAAATAAAGGAAAAAATCCAAGAAAAAATAAAAGTTAAGTAATGACATAGAAGTCAAAATGAAAAAAAAAAAAACTTAAAAAACTTTAAAAAATATAAAACATCTTGCTCTCTGTTCCTGCAGATCCAGCACCCACATCTCAGCACCAGGTCTGCAGCAGAACATCCTTAGTAACCTTCCCTGACCCCTGAGTCATCTTTTGTGGAGCTCACAGATTTTCCTTTTCTAATCTTCCACCTATAACGTGTTGTATTGTCCCAGCCCATAATCTCAGTAGAAACTTCCTGCTATCCCAAGAGCCACGACAGTCACATCAACAAGTAGGCTGGATCAAAAGTGGATTCAAAGCTTTTGTCCATCTCTGCCAAATCTAATCCCCCAGTCTCATGCTCAACTCTGTAGCATAAAACCTGCTGTAGCCTCCTTTTCCTCTCCTATCCAATCCCTAATAGACAGCAACAATCTTCTCCTACCTTCCTTTCTCCAACACATCCTAGTATTCTGCCAGGAGACATTCACTAGGAACACACCAGCTGAGTAGCATCAAATAAACAGCCAACACACAGGCATCATACTCCAAAAATCCACAGAGGAAACATAAAGAAAAGACAAAAAAATCTACCCAATGAAGACAAATTCAGAAATTAGCACCTAGGACATGTAGGAACCAGCCTACTCCTATATGCATATATGACAGCATAAAATATAATCAGTATCAGTCAGGGCAATATATCCCTACTGAACTCAGCAAACCCTGAGTATTCCAAAATCGCTGCAATACAACACAACAAAACAAAACAAAACAAAACAAAATCCACCTTTATAAAGATGATAAGGTCCTTAAAGAGGACATCAATAAATCCCGTAAAGAAAGCCAGAAAACACAAACCACCAGTGTAAGAAAATGAATAAAACTTTTCAAGTTCTGAAAATGAAAAGAGGATTTAAAAAAACTGAGGAAATTCTGAAAATAAAAATTTGGGTATTTAACTAGCTATAGATATAAGCTACATTAACAGTATTTAAGAGATAAAAGAAAGAATTTCAGACACTGAATATATGATAGAAGAAATAGACACATTACTCAAAGATAATGTTTAATCCAAAAAATAAATATAAAAATTCCTGACACAAAATACCCTGAAAATCTGGGATACTTTGAAAAGACCAAACCCAAAAATAATAGGAATAGAGAAAGGAGAAGATGACCAGCTCAAATGTGTAAGGAACATTTTCTTTCTCTTCTTCTTCATCATCATTATCATTACTATTATTATTATTTTTAATTTTATTATTAGTATTTTTTAAAACTCCAGATTTTATTCCCTCCATCCACCCTCTGACTGTTCAACATTCCATACCTCCAACCTACCCCCTTGTCTCCATGAGGCTGTTCCCACACCTACCCCCTCCCCCGACCATGTCAGACCTCTATACTCCCTGGAACCTCCAGTCTCTTGAGGGTTAGGTACATCATCTCTAATTGAACACACATCCAGCAGTCCTCTGCTGTATATTTGTTGGGGGCCTCATATCAGCTGGTATATGATACCTTTTTGGAGGTTCAGTGTTTGAGAGATCTCGGGGGTCCAGATAATCGAGACTGATGATCCTCCTACAGGGTTGCCCTCCTCCTTAGCTTCTTTCAGCCTTTCTCTAATTCAACCACAGGGGTCAGCAGCTTCTATTCATTGGTTGGATGTAAATATCTGCATCTGATTTTTCATCTGCTTGTCGGGTCTTTTAGAGGGCAGTCATGATAGGTCCCTTTTTGTGAGCTCTCCATAGCCACAGTAATAGTGTCAGGCCTTGGGAGCTCCCCTTGAGCTGGATCCCACTTTGGGCCTGTTGCTGGACCTTTTTTTCCTCAGGCTCCTCTCCATTTCCAACCCTAAAGTTTCAGACAGGAACAGTTATGGATCAGAGTTTTGACTGTGGGATGGAAATTCCATTCCTCATTTGATGCCCCGTCTTCCTGATGGAGGTGGGCTTTATAAGTTCCCTCTTTTACTGTCAAGCGTTTCATCTAAGGTCCTTCCCTTTGAGTCCTGAGAGTCTCTCACCTTCCAGGTCACTAGTGCATTCTGGAGGTTCTCCCCAAACTCACACATCCCTAGGTTGCCTGTTTCCACTCTTTCTACTGGCTTTCAGGGCTTTGGTCCTTTTTTCTAACACAATATACCAGATCAGGTTCCACTCTCCCATCCCAACCCCTGCCAACTTTCATTCCCAGGTCCCCCGTCCCTCCCCACTTGTGGTTGCTTTCTTCTCCCTCCCAAATTAACATAGATGCAGAAAACAAAATATTCCAGGACAAAACCAACTTTATATAGCATCTATCTACCAATCTAGCCCTACAGAGAATTCTTAAATGAAAACTCCAACACAAGGAAGGTACCTGCACCAAAGAAAGAACAAGATATTCAGCATCTCATAACAAAGACAAAAGGAGAGAACCACAAGCACATAAAGCCACCTACAAAAACAAACATATCAGGAACCAACAGTCATCTCTCTTTAATATCTCTCAATATTAATGGACTTAACTCACCTATAAAAAAACAAAAGCTAACAGACTGGATACACAAACAAGATCCAGCATTTTTCTACATATAAAAAGCACATTTCAATAACAAAGACAGACACTATCTCAGAGTAAAAGGGTGGAAAATGTTCTTCCAAGCAAATGGTCCCAGGAAACAAGTTGGAGTTGCCATCCTAATATCCAATAAAATAGAATTTCAACAAAAAGTTATCAACTGTGATGACGAAGAACATTACATATTCATCAAGAGAAAATCCACCAAGAGAAAGTCTCAGTTCTGAACATCTGTGCCCCAAATGCAAGAGCACCCACATTCAGAAAAGGAAACATTTTCAACAATATCATAAAAGAAAATTTTCCTAATCTAAGGAAGGAGAAAATTATCAAGGTATGAAAAGCATGTAGAATACCAACTGTATTGAAGTATAAAGAAAGTGTCCTTGCCACATAAATCAAAACTTTAAACATTCAAAACAAAGAAAAAATATTAAAAGCTGCAAGAGGAAAAGAAAAACATATAAAGGCAGACATATTAAAGTTATAACTCATTTTTAATGAAGATTCTAAACACCAGAAGGGCTTGGACAAATGAACATCAGACTCTACGCTACTACAAATACCAGGCCAGATTAATATTCCCAGTAAAACTTTCAATTAGCCAATGTGGATAAAATAATCCATGATAAGGTCAAATTTAAACAATATCCATTTACAAATCCAGCCACCTAGAAGATGCTAGAAAGAAAACTCCAACCTTCACCCATGAATACACAGAAAATAAATAATCTTGCACCAGCAAAAACAAAAGAATGGAAACCCCTCTCTCTGCACACACACACACACACACACACACACACACACACACACACACACAGACTCATGTTAACAATCACACATACAAACAGACCACCAGCACCATCAACAATAACAACAAAACAACATGAATGAACAACCACTGATCAATAATACCTCTAAATATCAAGGGTCTCATTTTGCCAATAAAAAGACAGAATGACAGAATGCATGCAAAACCAGAATTTATCCTTTTGCTACATCCAAGAAACACCTCAACATCAAGGATAAACATTAACCCAGGGTAAAGGGTTGGAAAAAATAAAAATGACATGGCTTAAAAATATTTTTGCACAGGCCAGAGATGATTGATTGGATAGTATATAAAACAGATCGAACATATATAAACTCTCAAATCTTAATAACAGTAAATTAGAAATTAAAAGTTCAAGTTTGCATGAGAAGGGAAACACACCAGAAATGTAATCGAAGATAGCATGGCAACATGGAAGGGAAATATTTCAGTTTCAGTAGACACACATGAAATGAAGAATTCTTATTGGACTGGCTAAAGTTCTCTGATAAGAGCACGTTGTCCTCTGAGCAGCTCCACCCAGAAGCTGACTCAGACAGTTACAGACACCCACAGCCAAACAGTGGATGGAGCTTGGGGACTTTTATTGAAGAATAAGAAGAAGGATTATGGGCTCGGAAGGGAATAGGGACTCCACAGGAAGATTATCTGAGACAACTAACCTGGACCCTTGGGGATCTCAGAGTCTGAACCACCAACCAAAGAACATACAAGGCATGGACCTAGGCCTCCCTACTCATACGTAGCAGATCTGCAGCTTGATCTTCCTGTGAGTCCTGAACAACTAGAGCAGGGGCTATCCCAAATGTTGTTGCCTGTATGTGGGATATGTTCTACCAGCTGGGCTGCCTTGTCTAGCCTCACATAGACTTTGAAGTGCTAGGTTGGGAGGCATACTCAGAGAGGCCACCACCTGCTCAGAGGAGAAGGGAGGGGTCATAGGGGAGTGATTGTGGGAGGGGGCAGTGAGCGATAAAGTGAATAAGTAAAAATAAATAAATAAATTTAATCTTAAAAATGTTTTAAAAGTTTTCAGATAAAGGATATGAGTTGGCACAGAGTGCAGCAACCAGCACTTTGTACCTTACTGTTGGGAATACTATATTGAACAACATCAGGGAGTGAGGTAGAAATCTCTTAAATACTGAGACACAAAACGATCTCATGTCCTTGCAGAGATTAAGACGACCTGTGGCTAGAAGAACTGTAATACCAGAAAACAAAACAGCTCAAAAATCCATTAAAAAAACTAAGTTGGAGATATTCCTGAGTCAGAATTCTGAGCAACTAACAAGAATAATGTGATGAGGGATACAGCGAAATCGTGAATTTACTGGGTTCCTGGGATGTGAAAGGAGTGACTGCAATGGGTATACAGAATGTTTTATTTCTGGACATCTCTAGAGAATGTCAAGTCATCTATCAGGACAGGAAATGGATCTGAGCACGGGCCCACGGATGTGAGAAGCTGGTGGAGGAACCCCACGGCAATGCACGCGAGTTGTTCCTGCCTTTGTACTCTCGGCAAGAAACTGACTGTACCACCGATGAACACAAATATAACAGGTTACTGAACCAAATGACTTAAACCGATGCAGCTTGGTACATGCAAATCCTGTCTGAGTAGAAGTAAATTACAAAGCAATGGATCGATTATAGGCACACATTTTTTATTGCATGAAATTTCTGTGAATCAGAAAGTGTAGTTCTTGCCTTCTGAGCCCATTAGTTTAATAGCTGGGGAAAAGTTACAGGAAAGTCCTCAAAAAAAAATGTTGATTTGATGCATTTTCTTCGTTCTTTTCTCCGGAGAAGCATCCTGATGGCCACTGGTTCATAATAATGGCTGATTATCTTTAAACTGTAAAATAGAAACTCTTAGCCAATGGTTTCATCCCCATCCTTTGTAACTCCCAAATTCATTGAACTCATTTTATCTAAAGAAGATTCACTAAATATAGTACATATATATCAAAAGGGGGCTGATGATATATGTATGGCCAATCACATTCTTATTTCACCTTATTGAAAACCCATCTTTAAATAATAATGCTCAATCTGCCACTTGACAAATCAGTGTACCAGACAGCAGATAATATTTCTAAATTACAGATAGATTTGAGGAAAAAAAAAACCTCTAAATTGCCCTTTAATCAGAATAATACTCATGGAGACTGAGTATCCAGGCAACCATGCTGAGAACTCCAGAGCTGATAAGGAGGCATCCTTACAACCTGGTGAGAAAAATCAGTCATTTCTCTCCTTTGAAATCAAAGCATAGCGTTCAGATAGCATTGATTTTCGGGAGGTGAATATAAATGACAAGAATTGCCTCTTAAAATCTCCTATGCTGTTCGGGGTGCTGAAATGTTGTGTGGATATTCTGCTCAGGTGCTCATGTCTATTCTTATGGCCATCTTTGAGACATGATTCGGTGTCAGGAGAGCACATGTTACTACCAAACTCTGACCACAATTGAACTGCTTGCACCAAAAGCCCATGCAGAGGACTCTTTTAGAGCATGTCCGTTCATTTGTGTTATATGAGAAGAAGAACAGAGAAATAATCCAAAATACAGGAAAGGGCTAGCCTGGGGTTGGCATGTGGGACAGTGGCATTCTGTGGTTTAGGAGCACATCCTAGGCCTAATGAAGTGTTCCAACTTAGAGGAAGGAAGCTGCTCTCAGGCCACTCACATGGTTTCCTTACTTCACCCAGGCACACATTTTGCTTCAGGCATATGTTATCAATTCTAGAGGACATGATTACATACGCCCACCTTCTGAGCAGTCATGGATTTTAGTCATTTCTCTCACAGTGTAATTTCTTAACCAAAGAATGAATACATACATGGTTCTTCTATATAAAAAAAATTCAAGTAAACTTGATAAAATCAGAAGCAATGTACCTCAGCTCTGTTATGGTTTTAGCCAACTGCAAATGTAACAGGCCTGCACTGTTGAGTGAATGGTAGCAACAAAGGCCCCCATTAATGGAGACTGCTGACATTAACAAAGCTTGTCACATAAGAGACACATATAAGTTACAGATCAAGATTCCTCACTTCCTCACAATTCAAGGCGGTGTTATCCTAAGGGCTGGTCTGGATGATCAACATAATGGGCTACAGGTATCTGCCACATTTGGCAGACTTAATTTTTGAAGACTTAAATTTTCTTTAATGCCTATGCAAAAGTCTACTGGGATTGGTAATATCACCAAAATTTGGAAAACATTAGTTTAATACACAAAGAGAAATATCATTCTATCCTATGAAAGAATAAACCCAAGCATTGCAAAAAACCTATTATACAAAGAAAGAAGAAACTGAAATTTAAATCTAAGAAGTTAACTTTTAAATGTTAAAACATCTCCATTTCAGTTTCTAGCAGATGTGGACAGTTCATCAAGTCGACACATTCTGTATTGTGGTTTTGACAATAGATAGTAGTTTTTAAAGTGCTCAGACATTTGGGTAGTGTAGTACAAAATGATAGAATATCTCTGCTATAGTTACTAGATACTGATTAAATGATTTTATTATTCCTTAACCTTAGACAAAAATTGATTTTTTTAAATAAGAAAAAAAATACTAACATTTTTGTCTATAATATTTGTCTTAATTGCTTAATGCTATTGAATTATGTATTTTCTTAAATAATAAATTGAGCAAAATTGCAAAAGCGATAGTTACATATCTGTGAACTTCCTTTCAGATATCTTTTCCCCTTGAAATCATTTTTTCCCTTTTTTTAGTTATTAAAAAATTAATTTCCACTGTGACTGTACTAGGTGGAAATGTATAGCAGTAAGTAAGGCAGGCTTCATTCAGGCATTACATCATTTGTAGTCTAATGGAAAGGATGAGTACTGAGCAATAATAATAAGCATAAAAGCAAATAATTGGAAGATAATCAAGCGTACTGTAGAGTGCTACCAGAACATTCAGTAGACAGCCTGAATCTAGTCTGAAACTGGGGAAAAAAATGAGGAACACTTCTTTGGGATAAGTAGATTTAGGACTTTGGTCTTACTTGGGAGACATCAGGACACTCTGAAAAGGCTTTGTGCAAAGCTCTTCAGTAAAGGCTTCTTTGTGAATAGGAATACTTTGATCATTTCATGCATTAAATAGCTGCAGATAGTGATTTTAAGCAGGTGACCTCCAATCTTTTTCTTATGATTTCCACCTACATGCTGCATAAATACAAATATGACCCCACATGAATATAGACATACATAGCACAAATGCATATAGGCAGGCTTAAAAACAGACTTTGATCAAAAACAAAAAAGTGAATATATATGCAGAACTCTCAGAGTACAGTTTAGAAATATAAAATCAAATATAATGGCACAATCCAACAATCCCTAAAATATTAAACATTTCCTTCTTTTCCCTGGTTTTCTACTTTCCCTTTTTATTGAAAATAGATTTGTTAGCAGCAGAGGCCTTATCTGGCATCAATGGGAGAAGAGGCACTTGGTCCTGTGAAGGATCAATGCCCCAGTGTAGGGGAATGCTAGGGTGATGAGGCAGTAGTGAGTAGGTGGGTGGGAGAGCACTCTCATAAAGGCAAAGGAGAGGAATGTGTAATAGAAGGTTTTCAGAGAGGAAACCAGGGAGGGAGATAACATTTAAAATGTAAATAAATAAAATGACCAATAAAAGTTTAACAAAAACAAAAAATAGATTTTTTTCATACAACCTAATCTGATTATGTTTTTCTTCTCCCAACTCCTCCAAGATTCTCTTTACTTACTCACCCACCTAAAATCACACTCTTTCATTTGAATAGAAATAGACAACTAAATAACAATAGTAATAATAATGTGAAAATTTAGAAAGCAAACCAATAGGGAAAAAGAGAGAGAGCCAATGCAGAAGTACAAGAAAATATCTATAGACAATGAAACTCACACATTCACATGCACAGAGAACTCATAAAATTAAAACCATAAACTATAATATATAAGCAAAACAATCTGTAAATTCTTTTTTAAAAGTACTCAAAGTACTGTGAAACATAAATCCTTCAAAAATACCTGAGTACAACTTTCGTTAGCCATCTATTCCTAAGCATGAGGCCTCCTATAACTGTGGCTTATACACCCAGTAAGACTCGGTTGGAGAAAACTAAGTTTTTCTTTGTAGCAGTTATCAACTACAGATAGCTTCTGGGTTAGGAGTGAGGGTTGTGTTCTTTATCAGTGCTTGGACCTCGTCTTCCTGAGACCTGTACAGGCCCTGTCACAGGCTGCCACAGCCTCTGGGAGTTCATAGGCACATCAGTCCATTTGTGTCTAAAAGTTCTTGTTTCTTTGCCTTTTTCCATCCTCACTGGTTCTTACAATATTTCCTCTTTTTTTTTCTCTTAAGAATTATGTGCTTTAAATGTTCTATTTTAATAAACAGCTATATAATTTCTTTGTGTTTCATTAAAAATATCCAATGCTAATAGACACAGTTTTGATGACCTGCTTTGGATGGTATTACTGAAACTTCTTTAAATATTACCCAGCCCTCTCTGTGTGTAGGATTGGGGACTATGAGTAACAATTTCTCTAGCAATACTTTAAGCTAGTACTCCTTCAGAATGATGTGTTGTAGCTTAAAAATCAATTCAATACTTCATCCAGTTCTCATCTGTGCTAGTACATCATTCTGTCAGATACCCATTTTCCATAGACTGTAAACATCTTTTACTAGACATGTTACCCAGAATTCCTGGTTTCCATATTTAAATCAGAAAAATCCAGTTTAACTAGAGTATTTCTTCCCTATGTTCTCTGCTTACATTAAGTAGCAATGAAAGCATTTCTCAAGGTTAATGGAAAGCCCTGTGCAAATATATACTTAGGAAGGTCTGCATGAAAGAAACCCAATCCAGACATGTCACCATGATAAAGCTTTCCCATTGAATACTTTGGATTACTTTCTGCACTTGTAGCAAGTGATTTCTAACACTCAGATTAATTTCTCTTTGGATATACTGGGCACTACTCTAACCAAGCCAAAATGAAAGCACTATATGCCATTTATCCTATCAGATTTACCCTGGAATGTCCTGAGACCCCATCTCTGTAACTGATTTGATCCAATCTTACTATCTTCTTCTCTTCTTCAACTATTTACTCATAGAATCTGTTCTCAATCACTTTCTTCAGGAATTCCCTGGTATAAGTTCCAAACATTCAGCATATTTAGACAGGTATCGATCATAAGTAGTTAGAGGTCCCACGGATAGCTTTAGGGAGTATGTGTTTTCCTCCTCTGATGCATAGATGGACTTGAGAAAGAACAGAGGAATAGGGAAGAGTTGGGAAGAAATATAGATTCTCAACTTGGATTACATAATTTGAGACATGAGTTTCACTATAAAAATTAAGAGTATTTTAATCTTTAAAAGGAAACAGAAGTGGTAAATATCTAACAAAACATGCTGAAATTTAACTGTAATAATGGAATCCAGAAAATGATATCTGAACATATAGCTAGATATGAAAGTTGGTGATCAGTAAGATGATAGTATAGAATGGGTTATTTAGAGCATGTTTTTGAAAACGATCAGGATTAATCTATCCCCTTGTCTCTGACACCAAGTGCTTGTGAGACATTATTGAAAAGGACCTGGAATTTATTCCTCAGTGTTACTTACTTCGTAGTTTGTTATATCTAAATGTAACAAGATTTTAAATCACACATATGTATGTTACAGAGTAGTTTGGATAGAGAAAAATACATGTGGATCCTTGATGCAAATTTGTATGAATCAGATTGTCTGTGTAAGAGTGGACCCATTTGCCTGCTCTTGGGCTTCTTTTCCTCCAGTTGGGTTGCCTTTCCATATGAAAGCTTTTGCTGCATTTTGTCATACATTATCATGTTTTGTTATCTACATTTTTGTGGTCTCTCTAATGAGAGATAGAAAAAGAGGTGACCAGAGGGGAGGAGAGGTAGGGAGGAATTGAGAGGCATGGAGTGAGGGGAAGCTATGATCAAGATACATTGTATGAGGAAAAAATCTGTTTTACATGAAAAGATGGAGAAGGATGAAGGAGGAGGAGAAATCATAAAACTACCAACAGGCATGGATGGAGGAAGATCTCAGTGAGCCTTACTACTCCATGTTGAACTATTTCCTACTGAAAGATTCAGTGAAAGACAGTCATATACTTCAATTTTATCCCCACTGGTGACTAAAGCAAGTGCCAATAAATAACTCTAATCCAGTTGTTACCCATATGCCCTGATTAATCTAGATGAGACACAGAACCAGACAGAAACAAATGAATGTAGAACAGCCAACAAAGTGGAGGTGAAGGGGTGGCCGTTGGTAAAAGTAAGAGAGAGATAAGAGAGAGTAGGGGACAGAATAATCCAAATGTATTAGTCACATGCATGAAATTGTCAAAGAATTAAATTAATTACTAATAAATTATGATAAAAAGAATGATGAAAGAAACCTTAAAAGCAGTGTTACTTTTCAGTGTCCTTGTCTGTCACTTTGAATGGGAAGGCATACTCTGTGCCACAGCATGTAGGAAGCAAATAGCTTATATTTTCTTAGAGTCTCACAATTAAGAGTTTGTTTTGAGTTTCAAAAAATGCTTTCTATTTCTGAATGTTTTTTACATTTTTAAGTCTATGGGGAGTTTTGAAATTCTACTAGATGCATTTGACATTAAGAGATGGTTATGATTATGAAGGTTAGAAGTAGAATACAGCAGACTGAATGTCATCTAAAGACTCATAAGGGCTAATGTGATTTTTCCAAGGCTTTAATTTTTTTCTTCAACTTACATCCCGATCACAACCCCCTCCCTCCTCTTTTCCAAGTCTAGACCTTACAAATTCCTCCACTTATTGCCTCTCCCCTTCTCCTTAGAGAAGGCGAGATTCCCTTGGGTACCATCCACCCTGGGACATCTAGTCCCAGCAGGTATAAACACATCCTCCCCACTGAGGCCCAACCAGGAAGTCAAGGTAGTCAGAAGAGGAATCAACGACGGAAAACAGAGACCAGGACAGCCCATGCACCACTCATTAGGGGACCCACATAAAGACCAAGCTGCAAATTTGCTACAAATGTGTAGGGAATCTAGGTCCAGCTCCTGCGTGCTCCTTCACTAGTGTCCCTCCTTAGTGTTCTGTGAGCCCCCATTGTCCCCAGTTACTTGATTCTATAGATCTTCTTATGGTGTCCTGACCCCTCTTTTTCATAACTTAGACAACTCTTGTATTATAAGCTGCCACTGCTCAAAATTGTGAATATGAGTAAATAGGATAAACCAACTCTTATCTATGCCCACCAAGTACACATGCAGAATTAGCTGTGAACATGTTTGGATGAAGAGCCATGTTGAATATTTATGTTCATGTTTTTAGGTGTAGCCGACATCTTTTCTCTCACATATCTGTCACTCTGAGAGGAAATACAGCAAGAAGAATCTATCTCAAACTACAGCAGCAAACACCATCTAGAAAAAAAACATGATTAGAGAAACACATAGCGTTTCATCTGAGTACGTGTGTCTCTCTGTGTGTGTGTAAGATAACTAAAATAAATCTAAAAATATAAAGCAGATTCAACAAAACACAATACAATTAACTTGGTGATGTCTTTCCTTTCTGTCTACTTTTACTTAATAATTTTCTATCCTCTGTTGACATCATTTAATTAAACAGACATCTTGGAGATACTTTTGGCATTTCATAGAAAATGTCAGAGTAGAGTGAAAGGGGAGATACATTATTAGCCTACATTTAATAGTATAGAGAGTCTCCAAATTAAAAATGACTTAGCTCTTTCATTTAATGCCCATACCCTCTTAGAGAAGCCAGAAAATCATAAAGAGCTGATCATGACATTGCTTTAAGAACATTGTTGCCATCTCTGATTTGTATATGGATATACTGAATAAAAAGTAACACAATTAATCAATGAATGGGGCATTTAGGTAGCGACTATGAGAGGAAATATCTCAGAAGTAGTGTTTGAGCTCTTAGAAAGTGACCCTACTCTTTGCCATCTTACTAGAAGACACTAACATAATGATACCTTTATGATAATGCAAAAAAAATATGCCTCATAGAACTTTATGAAATTAAATTGTTCTGACAGATTTGTGAAGTATTTGAATTCTATCTACAAGTTAATCACAAAGAATTAATAGAAAATAAATTTCAGATAAAGTCAGCAATTGTGATGTGTTTGCTGCTTTTGTTTCTTAATATCATGGATAGCCAATAACATCTCACTTCTTCTAATTGATGTCCATGTAATTCATGGTTTACTATTCCAGAGATATCGGTAAAGAGAAAATCGTACTTTACATTTAACAGCCACAAAAACAGATCAATGAATCATTTTTTTCTTTTATTTCTACAAATGGCTTCAAGGTTTCAGGCCAGAAGATAAAGGTGGAGAGAGGATTGTATCATGGAATATGTATGAGGGAAAAACTGTATAAGAAGAATAAATGAAAACACACACATATTGTACATATAAGATAGGAGTAAAAAAATCTAAAAGGATCAAAATGGAAGCCTGAGTGGTAAGAAGAAGAAACAAATCTACCTGGTTTATTTCTGGTGTCAAGATAGAAAATCATGCTGTCTTCTATTGATGGCCAAACTACATGTTCTTGGGAATATTAATGTTATTGGGATTGAAAGGAACATGATAAGCCAATGATCAATAGCTATCTATCATACAATTTCGGGCAAGATCATTTTAATTCTTCTTCTTATAGAGCATTTTTATTTTGGTGAGGCTACGTGTGCGTTATTCATTTACTGTACCCACCACATTAATCTGTTGAAGTCACATCCTTCAATGTGATTATATGTGGCTACTGAGGACAGATTTGTTGAACACAGCTGTCACAGGGTGATGTGTTGTTTGGTTAGCAAGAAGAAAATGAATGAGCATAACTGTCTCTGACATCATGTACACACCATGGAAAGCTAATCAGACACAGGGAGATGGTAATCGAGGAAGAGACCTCACCAGAGACTGAATCAAACCAGACCTCTGTCTATGACAGTAACCTTTAGAATTGTGGGGGGTGAGGGGCAGTATCTTTTTAAGCTACACACTCTATGAAATTTTGTTATAGCAAGATGAATTGACTAAGGTAACAACTTAAGCTAGGCACTCCATTTACCAGGTATATTCATGTACCCACCCTTCATTTCCTTGGAGACATTCAAATGAAGACATGTCACAATTATACTTAAGAAGTTGGTACCTTTAATGGCTTGATGGTAGGGATAAAAAAGATCTCTTAGATGTTAGTAAAAAATAGTGCTCTTGCAGAGAACTCGAGTTTGCTTCCCAACACCAATACTGGGCTCCTTACAATTTCCTATAGCTCCAGCTTTATGGAATTTGATAACTTTCTTCTGCTTCTGCACACCCATTCACTTATGTGCACACATCCCACACAGACATATATGTACACACAGTTATAATTTTAAATACATTCTTTAAGAACAGTTTTATCATAGTATACATTCCTTCTCTCTGAATATGGAACACAGAATCTTATTGCTGTTGGCTGAATTTGACACCCTATTTATAATATTACCTAAAAATGAGAAAAGAATACGTTAATACCTTTTTTGTTTTATGATACAAATAAACGAATTGTCTGTTGCTAACCTTTTAAATGTTGAATTAGTCACTTTGTTCATCCCTCTCTAATAAGGCCCAAAGCATCTCTTTGTTAACACATCTATATGCGGCCATGTATACACCTCCAACAGAAAGTGGGATTCTTTAGTTAGGTAGGAAAAAGTAACATAACATCTGATTGAAAGTAAGCAAAAATAGTGTCGGTTATGTTCTTTGAGTTACTGGGTGATGACAAGCAGGTCATAATATAAAATTTAAGTTGTTATCGTAACTCATAAAGATCATTTGTTATTTTGTTGGCCAGTTAAATGTATTCACCTAAAATAAATGGATTCATTGTTAAATCTCTAAATGTCTAAAATTTTTTGATTCTTCAGAATTCATTAGCAACTGCTTTATTAGTATCCCTTGTAAAATATTGCCTAGGTTCATGACACACAGTAGTTAAAAGTGTAAAAGTAGATCCACTCTCACAGGAATTGTGTTTTTCTTCAGTAGGGGTAGATAATCAACATATGAACTGTTATGAGTATGCACACTGCAAAATCTACATCTGGTCAATTGTTACTGCCTTGAGAGAAGGAAAGTACAACCCAGACCATGTTGGCAAGTGTATATGGATCTTGTCATCTTGCTTATATATCATTTAATATGTATCCAAAAATGAATGGAAGAAATCATTGAATATATAAAATATAAGCATTAATATTAGTACACAATGAAGCTGGAGGATGGCCCACTGGATATTGTTCTTGCTTCACAAGTGTGAGGACTAAAGTTTGAATCCCCAGCCACTCAAACAAAATCTGGCTGTTTATGGTGGCTCATCTGTACTCCCAGCACTCAGGAAGCAGACACAGGACTTCATGGGGCAAGCTGGCTAGCTACATTAGTTGAATCTCTGAGCTCAGTGAAAGCTACTCCATTAAAAAATAAGGTGTAAAGTGATTGAGGACATCAGTTATCTACCTATGCTCTCCTTATTATCATGAATATGCATGTGTACACATCTTTATATTTCACACCGATGCATGTACCACATAAATGCAAGAACACATACACATTTACATATGCATAACATACACATACAAAATAATTAGTAGAAAAAGCAAAAACATTGGCTTCTAATCAGATTAATCAAGGTAGAGATGCAAGCCTAGCATTGGTTTCATATTAATGTGTAAGGAAGTAACAGAAAATGTTCTGAGGCTGGTGGTGCTACAGAGGACATATTGTAACTAACCATGTTGGCCAAAGTTAGGACACCATGCTTATGTGGGAACTTGTGGTGACTGTCATAAGAATTTAGTGGTGGAAACAGTTATTTATTTTAAAATAGATACTGTGCATTCACAGATAGGTAGGGCTTGCACATAGACACAAATCAAAACATGGCCACAATTCTCAAGCATGTCTGGCCTGAAAAACTGATTGAGGCTACTTCCATCTACTGAAATGGTTTTCTGTGGCATTTCCTAAGAAGACATGAACTAATGCTTGGTAACTATAGATAGCACACAGATGAGCAACCAAAGAATTGATTATCGTGAGTCTGTCTTGATGTATTGTGTTTATTGAGATTACTGACAGGAGATGGGTGAAACAAAGGTGACTGTATCACCAAAAAGTCCAGTCTATGTGTGTGATGACTCAAAATCTGCCTCCCTAGCTACCTACAGAAAGAACAGTCAGATTCATGGTAAATATCCCTCCTTCCAACAGATGTTAGCTGCTGACATAACCTTGAAGAAGAGCCTTGAGAAGGTTGTAATTACCTAATCATTTTTAATCTTTAATAGAAGATGCTAGGCCCTATGAGAAGTAAAGATGCTCCACATATCCACATCCCATATCCTGGGCTTCTAGGCAGCAACCAGCTGTAACATGATCTCTGGATGTAGGAAGTATTTCCTCCCAAGTCTCTGCTATTGTTTTAAAAAAGGCCAGAGATTATGGTCCACCCCCAAGAAAGAAAATAAGTTTGTCTTGTTAGCTATCCTTAGCAGAAAGACAAGAACCCAACATGATCATAACTGACAGATTCTCAACTCATTTCCATAGTTATTTCCAGAGCCCAGCTTTTATACTAACCATGTTCACACTATGGTTCATCTTACATAGTATGCTGCTAAAATGACTATAATATGATTATATCTTGACCGTTAAGTCTGATGAAATCATTGTTGTTAAAATTGCCAAAATAGTGAGTGCAAACAAGGAAAAGTGAGTGATACAAGGATGTGGGCATCATTATTTCAACTTGACTTTCAAAGGCAATCTCTTATCTTCAGTTATTACCATTGCCTTTGTACCTTTAACATGCATGCAAAAAAATAAAAGTAAATAAACCTTTTAAAATATATAATTATTATTAAAAATACTAGAAAGTTTATTCTTTAATCAGTGATGAAAGTGAATGTTGTCCCTGTTGGGAAACCACCATCCTGTTGGGAAACCACACACATTTCTGCCAGCATCTCACTGAGCAAGCTAAACAGATCTGAACACATTGTTCATCGAAGTCTTTCTCCATAGCCAATTACTATCCTTATTTGTTTGTTTCTTTGTTTGTTTGTTTTGAGTTTTTCAAAAAAAAAAAAAAAAAAAGGTTTCTCTGGGTAGCCCTGGAACTCACCCTGTAGATCCAGCTGGCCTTAATTTCAGAGATCTGCCTGTCTCTGCCTCTAGAGTGCTAGGATTAAAACATGCACCACCACTCATATCCTATTTACTTTTAATCAGCTCCAATGTTGGACAATACTGACATAATACCACACATGTCTCATAGATTGGAATCTAATTCATTTACACTAATAAAATTGCACACACAAATTCTCTGTGTATTACTTGCCACATTTCTTTTAAAGGAAAACCTTAGATTGGCTAAAGAATTGTTTTGTGGCAAGTTGAAGTGGAAGTTTCCAGTAATAATGTATGAGGGCCAGAGAAATGGCACAAAGTGGAAAGGTACCTGTCACCAAGTGCTATGACCCTAGTTTGAACCCAAGGAAACAAATGGTGCAAAGAGAACTCACTCCTACAAGCTGTCTTCTGACTTCCACATAAGCAGTACAGTACACACACACACAGAGATATACAAACCACTCACAGGCATTTTGGCACACACACACAGAAGCATGCACAAGCCCCCACAGATACTTCATGCACACACACACACACACACACACACACACACCAGACATTCATGCAGAGGCATGTACAGGCATACACATGCACATACAGAGACATGCACAGGCAAACACATGCACATACTAAAATGGAATAAATATTTTAAAATATACCTGAGTACTCAGGTACAACTTTACCTTCAGTGCCATTACTGCAGGTTTTGGTCTGCATGGATATTGTGCAACTTACAGCTTAACACTGACACAGGTGTGTCAGGGCTGATATTAGTTTTGCCTGGAATGATTCTGTGCTCTTTCCTGTGCATACATGTGTGCCCTTCTGTGCCTTTGTGCATGGGAACCTGCTGGGGCAATTTGGGACTCACTATAGGGCATAACATTCGTGGGTTTCATTCACAGACTAAACAGAGAAACTAAGGAAAGGGAAGGTTCTCTGCAGGTCCTTAATATCAGCAGCTTAAGTTCTCCCAAAGGTGTTTGGGATTCTGAAAGTCATGACGTTTTAAAAGAATTATCAGTGGTAGCTTAATGTGCCTGACAGGATGTCTTGTACTGTAAACTAAGCATAATTAGTTCTCAAACCCAGTGATGCTGCCAATGAACTAACCAGGAAAGAACACACAGTGGCTTGAGCAGATTTTGTATTTTAGTTTAAATATATACATTATATACATATTGTTAGATGTTAGAAGAAGTCTGACCTCAGTTGAGAACAGACCACTCCAGACCACACTGTTCCAAGGGGGAGGAGGTTTATTCAGGAGATAGGGCAAAGGTGGGGAGAAGAAAGTGGAAGGATAAGAGAGAAGAGAAAGAGAAGTAGAGGCTGGCCATGACCATGTGGAGAGAGAGGAAGAGGGGGAGGCGACAGAGAGGCAAGAGAGTAAGAGTAAGAGATCAAGAGATTAAGAGAGTAAGAGAGTAAGGGAGTAAGGGAGTAAGAGAGAGTAAGAGAGTAAGAAGGGGGCAAGCAGCCCCTTTTATAGTGGGCCAGGCCTATCTGGCGGTTGCCAGGTAACTGTGGGGAGGAGGATACCTGGCTGTTGCCAGGTAACTGTGGAGGTGGAGTTTAGACAGAATACTAACACATATGTATATATATGAATACATACATAAAGTGTTGATTGGTATTTTTTTATCTGCATGTGAATGTTAAAGCTCTGAAACTGGACTTACAGATAGGTATGAGCTGCCATGTGTGTGCTTGGAGTTGAACCCTGATCCTCTGTAAGAACAATCAGTGGTTTTACCATGGAGCCATCTCCCCAGCCCCTAAGAGCACCACAAAAACCAGATAGACAGAATGAATGCAAAATGAGCAACTGCAAAATAATAAACTTGATATTTACTTTTAAAAATTATTTTAGTTTAGACAATTTGAGATGCATAGCAAAATTGACAAGAATATTAAAAATAAATATCCGCCTATTGCCTACCTCCATACACACATAGCTATCTCTGTTTCCAACCTTATTCAAAGGTGTATTTCCTTCAATGGGTAATTATTCTTCAGACACATCAGACATATCATTATCACCCAGAGCCCACAGTTTGTTCAGGTTTCCTGCTTAGTGTTGGACATTCTCTGGGTTTATCTTGGTCAAATCAAGCCAGGGCAATTTCAAGTCCTCAGACAATTTCTTTCCTTCTACTTCCCCCCTCCTCCGCCATAGTCTCTGCAAACATCCACTCTTGCTATAGGTTGTGTTTTCTAAGACTGGCAGAATATTGAATTATATAGATTCCAGCTTTTTGAGATTATTTCACCTTGCATAGAAATATGCATCAAAGTTTCTCCTTTGCCTTTTCCTGTCTTGTTCACTCATCTTTGGTACTGAATAATATTCCATCCCCTAGGTACACAAAGCATTTTTATTCACTCATTTGTTGATAGACATCTTAACTGGCTAAAATTCCAACACATTTCTGAGGACCAAGAAACTTGATCTATTAATCTTATTTTATGGTAGATTTGCTTTTAAATGAAACTGTTAAGCAATCTTACACAGTCAGTTTTCACAGTCCTTCCATCATTCCACATCCTCACCAGCAATTAGAGTTGTCAGTGTTTTGAACGTGGCTTCCCAATTAGGTATATAATAGTATCTTGTTTCAATTTGCCCTTTTCTAACAATACCCAATGCCATTTTCTCTTGTGTGTATTTTACATCTGTGTAGTTTTCAAGTTGAGACATCTGTTCAGGTTCTTGATTAATTTGTTGCTAAATTGTTGAATTTTAAGTATTTTTGTATGTGTTCTGGATAGTGGTCCAATTTAGCGATTTAGCACTTTGTGGGTGAGACAATTCTTTGTTATATAAGTTAAAAGCCATCTCCATACACAAAGTCACCTAGAGCTTTATTATATTCTAGTGCTTTTTAATACTTTTTCATTTTGTATGAAGGTAAATTAATTCATTTAGGGGTAAGTTTTGTGACTACTTTAGGATACGTGCATGGATATGCATCTTTACCTGTGTGTGTTCAGTAGCTCCTGTGCTGGGTAGTAAAAGACCATTCTTTCTCTATTTCATTCCTTCAGTTGACAGTTCCTCCTGGTCTCTTTCTGTATCATAAACTATTAAATTTTCAATTCATTCTTTATCCAATACTGTATTGTCTTGATTACTGTGGTATTTTACTAAACCTTTAACGTTTATTGTATTTTAACAGTAATAAAATTCTGTGATATGAATTTAAAAGTCTTGAAACATTCCTTTTTTTCCTAAATAATCTAAAGTAGACTCTTTCTTGTTCTGTTTTTCCTTTTCATCTCATTGAGAGAGCAAAAGTCCTGCAGGCATTGGTGCCAACTGCAAGAGTGAGTACCCAGTACCGTACCGCCCAACCCCAGAAGGCAGGTAGCTGAGCAGAGGATACAGGAATGTCACGTGACCTGGCCCTTGTAAATGTCTGAGCCTTTAGTTGTTACAAAGGCCATGGTATTTGCCTCACTTGATGGAATGATGGATGTTGTAAACGTGGAAGGAAATTGTATTTCCCAGCAAGGCAAGTTGCTAGAAAAGGCAGTGACTAAACACTCATTCACTGACATAAAGAACTGTGTTCACTTCACCCAGACAATACCCTGTTCTGAAAGATATCTGTACTCCCCCTGAACACCTATGCTCCTGTGCCATCCCCTTCCCCACATTCTGCATTTTTGTGTTTATAACCCCTGTGTTAAAAAGTAAAAATTATGATTTGATCAAACAAACAAACAAACAAATTAACACACAGTGTATCCCTGGTTCTGCTGACTTAGCTCCTGACAATCTATTTTCTTGTTCTCAGAAATAATTTGAATTATAAAACGTTATTGTGGTTTGTGTTAGTATGCTGGGTAAAATAATTTTTATTGATCTCATTTTAAACTTCAAAGTTTGTAGTGAGTTAAAATGTCCTTCAACATAATTATAAGTCATATTTATTTTCATATTGTAAAATTCTAGTTAATCTGTTGAACATTTTAAAAAACTGGATTCCTTTTTGAGAATTTCATATATGAACACTGTATTTACCTAATTTTCCCCTTTCTCTCCTTCCTCCCACTCTTCCCAACCCCCCCATACTTTTTAAATACATCTTATTATTTAATTATTGTTTATATATGTATGTATATATGTATACATGTATAACTATATATGTTTATACAAATATTGATAAAGTGTTTTAAATTTGAAAAAAAAGAAAAAAAAAAGAACTGTGTTCAAAGCTATGTACTCAGCAAAGCTAGAAATATAAAGGAAATTGAAAGCAGAAACTTTGCAACCCAAGTTTCCCCACACTAATAACACACACACACACACACACACACACACACACACACACACGCACTGTATTTACATGACATTGTGTTTTCATATAGCCCTCTACGACAACTCAAGTAGAAACATGAGAAATTTATTTTCAATTTCTTGTTTATTTCTTAAGCATAGACATAGTTTCTCTTATCACCAGGCAAGTCAGATAAAATGTCGACTATTTTGCTCCTTTTAGAAAAGATGTATTCAGCTGTTCTTCTTCCTGAACTTCTAAAACATAAAGTGACAAACACAAGTCTCATAAAATATCCTGGTTCTGATGAGTGAGACAGCCGAACTCGATAACAAATACTGAATGGGAGCAGTAATAGCAGAGCCACTCAGGCAGAAACTCAAACCTGCCAAACTCTCTTTACAGAGGCAGGTGGAGGAGTGCTCTCCAGCAACGGTCTTTTAACACTGTCAGAGGCCATCTTGCTTCACAGACTGCAAGGAAGACAGATTGGATTCTCAGGCTCAGAGTGCCAAAGCTCATGCCCAGAACACTGCTGAACAACACATTGTTTCCAGGATGGAATGTTTCCTTGTTTTTTAAAGGTGATGATATTTTCAATGAAAATGCAATCATTGCAAAACAGTCACTGATGTGTGTGCAACTTAAAAAAATTATTTGCATGGCCTTAAAAGTTATAAAAATTATTTATTATAAGAGAGAGAGAGACCATCCGTTATCAAAAGCATTCTTCTTGTTTTAATTCTGTAAAAACTTACTCACTTCTTTAGAAAAAAAAGTCCATTTCTTTTTTTCAGTCATAGTATTTTGAGATTATAATAGAGTTGCATTGTTTTCTCTTTCCTCCCTGAAAATCCTTCTATATTGCCCTCCCTACTCACTCTCAAGCTCACTCTCAAATTAATGGACTTTGTTGTTTTAAACAGTCACACACACACACACACACACACACACACACACACACACACACACACTGGGGGGAGGGAGAGGGAGAGGGAGAGGGAGAGGGAGAGGGAGAGGGAGAGGGAGAGGTAGGGAGGGAAGAGGAGAGAGAATCAGACACACACATACATGCAGGAATGTGATGAATGTGATTGTGTGTATATATGTGGGGTGTGTGTTGTAATATATAAGGAAAACCTGAACACTCTGTGTAATACTACTGGTATGTATGCTTTCAAGCCTCACCACTTGGCATTGGATGACCAATTGGTGTGCTCTTTCCTGGAAAAGACTCTCTCTCTCTCTCTCTCTCTCTCTCTCTCTCTCTCTCTCTTTCTCTCTCCCTCTCTTTCTCTCTCTCTTCTTCTCTATCTCATCATTCCTTAGTCACCTGTAGGTTTTTCTGTATGGCTGAAGCCACTTGAGCTTTCCTCCTTCCATGTTAGCAAGTCTACTGTTGGCCTTCTTGTTCAGATCCTGTTCAGGCAGCCATGCTAGTAAAACTTGCTGGGTGTAGCTTCTTTCACATTCCTAGAAAATGCAAATGTACAAAATTCCTGTTCCTATGCCTTTTAAAATGTTCCTGTCCTTTTGTCTTCAAATATCCCTGTGAGTTTGGGTGAGAATTGTATTGCAGATGTATCAGTTTGGACTAGGCTCCATAACTGTGCTTTGATGGGTTATACTTTTGTTTTTTCTACTGGTCTTTGGCTATTGTAAAGAATAGTTTTCTTGATGAGGTGAGAGAACTATACTTACCCATGGATATAAGGACAGGCATTAATGTCATTAAGGTAATAGTTAATGATTATCCTGGTTTATTAAAGTGGTGGTTATAGGTTTTTCTCTGAGATCCATGAGGTCACAAGGCCCAGATAATTGGCTAGGTTTCTCATATTCAGTTTCTCTCTTTTCAACATGCCTTTAAGTCAGATTTGAGGGCATCTGTTGACTGCCAATGTATGTGTGTCACTATTGCAGCCTTAAGGTTATTGGGCCATGATGGTGGTTCATAGGGTCATATCTAAGTAGGATGTGGTTCTATAATTGTTTTGCCAGAAAGATGTAATAAAGTTAGTATTAAGAATAGAATTTGCTCCCTCTTCATATAATAGTTATTAGATGCCACATAGTAAGGAATACAATGAGCTTTCATGAATTGCAATAAGAGAAATAGTCTTGGGACAAATTTGTGATTAAGGAAAAACATTCATTCTAGGTCAGCTCCGAGGATGAAGAAACCACAGGTGTGGACTGTGATAATGCAAGGCCTTGTGAAACTGCGGCTTTGAAATTACAATGAACTTATAGAATGCAACCCTGCTTGGAACTTACTATAGACATCCTTCTGTCACTCTTCTTTTGTGTGACATTTTATCTGTGAGGTAATTTTATAAAAAAAAAAAACAAAAAAAAAACATTGTCTGAGAAGATATAAAAAGGTTGAGGGGAGAAATAAAGTGAGGCTGTTGGGATTCTGGCTCATCCACCAAATGTATATACATATATGTGTCTATCTGAATACACATAAATTTGTATATGTGTATGAATGTAAATATGCATGTGCACTTGTGAAATTGATGGAACAGGTGGTCAGATCCAGACAGTGGGTGCTGTGTGTGTGTGTGTGTGTGTGTGTGTGTGTGTGTGTGTGTGCTTGACTTTCTTTCTTCCTTTTCTTTTTTTCCTCTCACCAGGCCAGTGAGGGCCCCCTGAGCCAGGGAGAAACTAGCCCAGGTAACTAAGCATTTTTTATTTTATTTATTTACATTTCAAATGTTATTCCTCTTCCCAGTTTCCCCTCCATACACCACCTACCTCCTTCTCCATCTCCCCTACTTCTATGAAGGTATTTTCCCACCCCCACCCCCACCAACTCCTGCCTCAGAGCCCTATGATTCCCCTAACCTAAATAATAGAGCCTCCACAGGACCAAGGGCCTCTCCTTTTACTGATGCCAGATAAGGCAATCCTCTGCTACATATGCAACTGGAGCTATGGGTCCTTCCATGTGTACTCTTTGGTTGGTGGTTTACTCCATGGGAGCTCTGGGGGGTATCTGGTTGCTTGATATTGTTGTTTTTCCTATGCAGTTTCAAATCCCTTCAGCTCCTTCAGTCCTTCCCCTAACTCCAATTTCCTACTGCTATCAGTAGGAGTTAAATTTCCAGAAGCCAGTGGATTTTAGGCCTTCGAATAGCAAAGAGTTAAAGAAAAGGTTACATTGCCAAAAGTAAGCAGTTTTTAGCCCCTCAATTGCCAAATTCATATTCCCTTTCACTCCTTTCTTGGGGAACCGGATGCCTGGCTAGGCCCCAGCATTTTTGGTTTCTGAACAGCAACTATGATTTCTTCTAAGTGCTTAGCATTTTTGTCAGTTTTCTTTCTTTTATATTTTTAACATACTATTTCCTGCATCAAGGGATTCAAACACTTGATGACTATTAAGCTCAGTAGCCTAGGAAACAGTATCAACAATAGCATTTTTGGCAATCACAGAGGTAAATTTATAGTTTAAAAAAACCACTCTACTCTCCTTATCTAAGCAATTATACTAATTAGATTGAAAAATCCTGACACTTCCAATTAACATCTATGAAAAAGTGTATATTTGCAAATACAATAGATGATAAGAATTGATTTCTGAGACTAAAGTAAATTGTTTATCAAAATCTGGTAATGTTATTCTCTAGCTTCTGCTGCTGTTGAGTTGAAACTATTATTTGTAATTTACAGGTGTTAAGTGAAATATGTTAGTGAAATATTTGGAAAGGAAATATCACAAGTTGAGCTTAAAGTCAGCAGAATGTAGAAGAAATTTTCCAATGAAAAAATCAGAAGACTTTTGTAGAATACAGTAACTTGTTGGGTTAAAGTGTGGATCCCTCTTCCGCCCCACCACTAGGCTCAGGCTGCTCAGGGAGAGGTTTGACTGCACTCACTCCAAGCTGGAGCCAGGAGGGATCCTGCTCCTGGGGTCTGGGAGCACAGTCTGAGGTCCCCAGGGACTGCTAGAGTTGGCTGGGGGTTCCCCAGGCCTGTGGCTAAGCCAGCGATTGTCTAGTTTTTAGGCTCTTGGACACCCAGCTGTTGCTGGGAGCTGCAGAAGGGCTGAAAACAAAGTGGTGACCATGAGCTATATTGGCCCACTGCCAAAGGGGGACAAAGGGAGAGAAAGAAGCTCCAGTTGTGTCCAGTGGGGATGACGGTTCTTGGCTTGGTCATAGCAGCTCACTTGGCTTTGGTTGGGAATGCAGAAAGGTCTTCTGCTGGAGATTATATGGAAGCTCTGTAGACAAAGTCCTGTTTCATTGTTCCTCACTGCTGATCACAATAAGAAGCAGTCCATTATGTAAAGATGTTTATTGTCATGGCAGAAAGTAGATGAGAAACTGTACCCCAGTTTTTCAGGGCAGCTTTTCAGGGACCATAAGGTTAAATACCTTTTGCAGGGAGGAGGATCTGGGAAGAAAATTTTAATTGGCTATGCCCTTCTGGCTTTTAGGTATCTCATTAATATGGAGACCTGTCTTGAGGCTAAGTGACTGAAAGACACACATCTATGGAGGGCTGTGGCCTCATGTCAGGAGCCTAGAGTCTGGAGGCATGGTGAAACGCCTGCCATCTCTTAGGAACACCTGTGGTCTCGGGTGGTATCTAGCCTGCTCAACCAGAAAGCAGGCTGCCTTTCAAGGTCTGACAGTAACTGTGTGTGTTTTTCCAAAACCTATCTTCCAGTCCACCTTGGCTTCTACAAGATGCATTGTGTTTGGAGACTAAATTTCAAGGTATTCAGATTTATTAATCTTATAAATCAAAATATTTTATTTGGTTTTGCTTCAAAATACTATGTATTTAAAAGTAACATCTGAGAAATTTATACTTGCAAGAGTTGTTATAATTGTGCAAAATAAGTAATCAAAAAGACATAGAGTTATCATTTTAACCCTGCATCTCTGGATATTAGCAGGATGGGAGAGTTGGTTTTTATACAATGACTATCATAGCATCTATTATGTAGAAGGACATCAAGGAGATGTTACCTTCTATTATCACTAGGAACGTGTTGTTTGTTCATTTGTTTGCTTGAAAAGCATGAAGATCAGTGTTATTCAATGTTGTTACATTGGAATGAGACATTAAATGGCCCAGTGTGAGTCACAGCTCTGGGTGGGCTAGGGAGTTCTTTACTATTTGGAAATGTTAAACAACACTAAGAGGTTGGCACACCACCTTCAATGAACATTACTAACAGGCTGATTAGCCAGGACTCTTCATGTTGGGTTGCCAGTCAGCAGTTTGTATTTCAAGGGTAATTTGTAAGAAGAGAAAATAAATAGCAATCATTAAGTAAAGGCCATAAATTTGGGAGACAGCGGAGAGGAGATATTGGGGAAGGTTTGGGGGTGGGTGTGAGAAAATTAGGTAATTATATTTTAATTTCAGAAAAGCAAACAAAAGCAAAAAAAACAAATAATAAAAACCAAAACAGTAGAAACACAATAGAACTCTGATGTGAGCGAGCTCTCTTTTAGTAATGTTAAGTAATGCATGATATACAAGCACTGTCTGTCATGGGATGGAAAGTTAAACTCCTTTAGTATTCAGTGTATTAATTCAATTAGATTAGTATTAATTCAATTAGATTGAAACCTATGTGCCCTCAGTTTATATAAACTGTTGAGACAGTGGACTCCAATAAAAGAGATTCCTGTAGGAGAAAGTACATGGCTGAAGCCTAGTACACTACGGAAAGGACTGCTGTTAGTTTTAGATACTGTGTATGCAGTAAAGAAAGCAACGTCCTCACAACTACAAAGGATCTGTTGCCTGGTCCTCATTTAAGTGTAAGATAAATGCATATTTCATCTCTGTAAACTTCTCTCTGGCTGGTTTTAATATGAACTTTTGGCAACACACATACGCATCTCATGCCATGGTCAGCCATGGAAATCAACACTCACATTGCCTGTGAATTTCTCCCTGATATGGGCTCATGACTTCCCTTCTATTTATTTTGACATCTTCCAACAGTTGGTTAAATTTGGTCACCCTTCTTTATTAACAAGCGACTTATGAGTGAGTGCGCATGAAGTCATAAAAGGGGCATATAACCTTCAGCTCGTTGACTGTCACCTACAGCATTTCTTTCTGTTGTACTGAAAAAGGATGCAGGGAAACAGATACTCCTGTCTACATGTTTCCCCCTTCCCTATCCTCCTCCAAACCCTCCCATATACCCCTCCCCACACTCATTCAAGTGCTTGGGATCTTTTTCTATTGTTATATCATGAGTGGATTTACAAACACACACACACACACACACACACACACACACACACACACACACATATATAACATGTTTAGTACAATGTTATGTGTATGTATGTTTTCAGGGCTGACCATTTGTCTAAGTTTTTATTAGAACCTAATTAATAACTTTAAAAAAGCTATATTTCTTTACATCTAAATTTACTCTTTCTTATATTATTTAAACAAAAACAATTGAGGACAAGAAGAAATAATCAAAAATAACCCTCAAATTCTTATTTTTCTATATTTCTGAAGACATTTCTTTCTGGTTGCATTGTTAAGATATGGATACTGATTGTCACATAGAGGGCTTTTTAATATCAGGCAGAACTAGAAATAGATACTGACCTATTGAGAATATATAATTATAATTATGAATAATTGTACACTTTTAAAATAAAGTGAGAGGGATAAACCTGACTACCCAATTCACATAATAAATATAATTGTTTTCCTAAAGATATTACTTGGCATTTACAGTTTGTTGATCACAAAATTAATTAACCTTCTCATTTGCTAGAGAAAAATAAGAAACCAGAATATACCACACAGAAAATTGGAAGATCTTGTTGAACTATGGTCTTTGTCACTCTCTCATAAAAATCTCAACTTATTTTTTTTTAAAAAAAAATGTTATCAAGTGTTTTCCTTTAGGTACTTAAAAATTAAAATTATTTTTGAGAGATTCATTAATTATATGAGAAATTAATAGTCCCTATTGCCATTTCTGTGTACAGTGGGAAAATTGCAAGAAACCATATAACACTTAGATTTTAAAATTCTGTCAACAATAACAAATACCTTTATTTCTTCTCTAAAACTGCTAAATGTGATATGTTTACTTGCAGGGAAATTCCTTTAAAATACCGAGTCGGAACAATACAAATTATGGGTCAAACATCCAATATTCTGGGGTGGGGTTGTGAATTTTATTGAAAAATTTTTAAAAGTACACATAAAAATTAATATTTATTATTAACTCACAATAAAGATGTCACAAATCAGGTATATACTGGTCAACATGAAGTTAAGTCATTTACTTGCTCTCAGTCAGTCTTCAGTTGAAAGAAGACAATACAGCTCTAAATTCAAACACAATTTCAAAAAATCCCTAATGGAAAGTGGTTTGATACTGTCTTTCAGAAATAAGAAATATTTTTAAAGTCCTTTCCAAGTGCAGAGGGATAATGCTTTTCATAAGTAAGAATGAACTAGAGACTACAGAGAATTTGACCTTCAAAGATGTGAAAGATAATTTTTTTCCTCCTGGCAGTTTTATAAAGTAAATCTATAAATCAAATTTAAAAGACATGGCTTTACTCAGATATGTAAGAGTTCAGCGTGTGAACTCACACACACCTTTCCTGTAAGATATCAAACTTGACTTCATCTCATAAACTAAAAGAGAAAATGGCTAAAAAGAAAGATGTGATATTTGAAATGTTACAGAAATAACTGAATTTGAAACCTTACATTAAGTAAGAGAGAAGAGATGCGAGGCATGGAAGGAATTGATCTAAATGAGATGGGCTTGCTGAAGCTCTCTAGAAAGAATTGGTTCAAGAAAAACAAACAAACAAAAAGATTAAAATGTAAACAATAGTGACAGTAAGCCCAATATAGAAACAAAAAATAAATTTAAAAACATGTGACTAAATGCCCTCTAGAGCCTCCCAGAAGGAAAACTACATAGAACTGGTAACCTCTATTAGAGGAATTAAATGAATTATTGTTGCTCATCATTTAGAAAGAGTTGGTGTTCTTAAGGGACATAGATTTCATAAAAAAAAAAATGCAGTCTGGCTATACAAGCTAGGAATGAAACATAGGCTGTTACCCATTGTTAGAGTAACTCTTAGTTTGAAAGGAGGAATACAAAACTACAAAGCAGAACATCTCCGGTTGGTTGCTCACTGTAACAAACTACTTCCTGTCTATACTCTTTGTATTTCCATTTACTTCTGCCTTCACTCACTGCTCGCTGGTTGCCAGTCCCTCCTCCTGAAAGCAGCACACTTCACTAACACAGAGCAAAAAATAATGATGATGATGGCAATGGTGTGCGTAACTGATTTCCATTGAATTACTGGCCTTATTTCATGTGACTTCTTCAGTCTGTGCCTGTGAACCTGTGATGTTCCACCTGGTTGTTATTCAAATGCTCAGTGCTCCTTTCTACTACAGGACAGTTGTTGACTTTTCAAGACTTATTTAAGTAAGCTTAAATTTCTTTGACAATGTGTCACAGTACTCACACCTCATACTCAAACTAAGATTTATATTATAAAGGTGTATATGTATGTGTATGTGCATGCATAAATCTGTATTTACATCTATAATCTATACTTATATGTATTATAATATTCATAGATCTATATATCCAGATATCTATAATATCTATATATCCATATAAATATAGTATAGATATTATATCCATATCGATTCTATATCTATATATTTATCTATATCTATATCATCTATATCCACATCTACATCTAGATATATCCTTATAAATAATGCTTCTTTATATCATGATAGCTTCAAGTAAAACATTTCCTTTGTTTCCACTGAACTCCCCTTATTTCCCCTATTAACGATACCACTGATAATAGGACCTCACATTCATTGAGGCTTTAAAGGTTCCAATGTTTGTTGTCAGTGGAATAAAGTATTAATTGACAAGGTAACAATGCTGTGGCTACAAACTTTGTTACCTAAGAGAGGTAAAAGTAAGCCTAAACACCACGATCATCTACTATACATGTCAATGTCAGACAGTGTTAAAGTGTTACATACAGTGTCAAAGTTCATGCAGCAGAGAAGTTCATGCATTCAAGAGCATATGATGACATGAAGTAAAAATGGAGGTGCCAAAAATCTACTGACATAATCAAAATGTTTTGGTAAGAAATTCATTAAAATTAAATGTTTTTATATTTTATGATATGGTACATTATTGCTAAATCAAGGATGAATGGAATTATTTGCCCAATAAAAGATAGGCATGTTCAGTGAGGTCTTTATCTGTTTAATGACTTCCGGATAAGAAACAGGAAAGATTTTAAGGTATATTCATTGATTCATCACTTAACCATGTTTATTTTTTTAGTTTGACTTCTGACATACACCATTTTCTTGTTTTTCCAAAATGTTTTACTCTTTTTTCTTGTCAGGTATGTCAGTGCTCATAAATTGTTTGCCTTGTTTGTCTTGAGTATGTAGACTCAACCCAAGTTCTGATATTGGGTGATTTTACATTCATTTTTCCTAACAGAAATGTCCAATTCATCAGCCATATGGAGTATGCCCTTCAGAATCTATTATATGCTGCATTTCATGTGACATTTAAAAAATGTTTATCTTGTCCTCACTTGGATGTAATCTTTTTAGTTACAGGAGTGAAATCCTTCTCTCTTTACCCTTCGGCACCTAGAAAGGACAAAGAATAGCATCCTTTCTCATTCTTGAAGCATTTCAAGTAGCTAGTAAAATACACTGGCTTTAATGAACTTTTTATTAACAAATCCATTGAACTTGTAAATCTGCTTTTACAGATTGCTACTGCCTTTGACTCCACAATGGTTCTAGAGTCATAGAGCAGGGAGGCACTTACAAATAAGTGTCAGCTGAAGGGTTAAATGAGCAAGTGAAATTTTGGTAGGATTTCTAGAAAAAGACCTTTTGTTGGCTCTCACCAGGTATATTGATGAACAAAGTGAGGATGGGAACACTCCCTGGAAAGGTAGGATAAGATTTCTATGCTAGGTAGTCGGAACTATACACAACAACAACAACAACAAAGCCTGATTAAATAATTGTTACCTGCCACTGTACATAAATCTGGAATTTGAAGTTAGTGCTCTGACAGTTGAACATACAGCTCAGTTAGTCATGTGTTAGCCTCATATACAGCAACTCCTATAGTTACACCTATAATCTTGGAAGACAGAGGTAGATAGGCCAGGAGTTTGGTGCCATGTTTAGATGCATAGAAATTTGAGGCTAGTCTGGTATATATAAGATATTATTTAAAGAGAATTATGTAAAATAAATCAGTATAGCTAATTTAGAAAATATTAAGGTTCTCATAAGTAACTGAATTTATCTGGTGACTTCCTTGCTGACCCTTATGATTCTTGATTCTTTGCCTAATCGCTTCTGTGTACATTACAGAAAATGACTTGGTCAACTTTGTGATAACATTATAATACAACATTATTATAATTTAGAAATTTACTCTTGGAAATATTCTGAGAATTGAAATCATGAACTTGAGATATAAATATTGAGGAAACAACAGCTATTGTGTGTTTCACTACAATCATGTACCACTGACTGATAAGAAATTTCATCTTTTAAAAATTTTTTTCAACAAAAAATTTTATTTTAAATTTCAATGCCTGAGAGATACTCTAGAAATCCATTCTTTTGGGTGCTAGATCTTCTGGAGACTCGGCTAACTTTGTCCTCACGGTGAAATAAGCTTGATTTCACATTCCTGTTAGTATTCCTGAGGTAGGCCTATGTCTACCATTGGATTTGATACAACTGAGTATCATATCTTAGCAACACTGCTAATATCATTTAAATTGTTTAAATAAACCCCTTGACACGCTCAAAAAATGGCATTATTAAAGTAACAACTGTACATAGCTCATATTTATTTTAAAATTTTATCACATTTAGGTTCAACTGTCATATAGTTAAAACAATATTAGAGTCAAAATAAAATAATAGAAAAATTATATATGTATATATATGCCTATTAAAAGGTGTGCACAGAGCTGGGCGGTGGTGGCGCACGCCTTTAATCCCAGCACTTGGGAGGCAGAGGCAGGCAGATTTCTGAGTTCAAGGCCAGCCTGGTCTACAGAGTGAGTTCCAGGACAGCCAGGGCTACACAGAGAAACCCTGTCTCGAAAAACCAAAATAAAAAAAAAAAAAGGTGTGCACAGGTGACTAATATAGGGAATCACAATTATACTTGTACATTGTCTCTCACTCCAAGTAGTAGTGATAATCTGTGCTAAACTGTCTATGTGTCCTTTTAATTAAAGTGTATAAGAGTAAAAATTTTTAATGTTGAGCACTCTGTGCGCAGGTTTCATCTTTCTCCACTTGATAAAGATTGAGAATGGAAGGTATCTTTACTCCTGTACAATATTCCTTTGGGAATTTTAGGAGTAAAGTAACTTTGGGAGCAAGAGAAATCTCTGATTGATGGATATTAACCAGTCCCCCTGTCCTTGCTATGCACACTAACACATGTAAACACAAAAAAAGGAAGAGGAAAGCCAAGTGCCCCTTTTGCTTAGACTTTCCTGCCTTCTAGAGAGGTTCTCTTCTGCCTTGCCAAACCACAAACGTTCTTCAAAGTTCAGTGTAAACTTCACTCAATGGACAATTAACTCCTGTTTTCCTTATGCAAATTTCTATGCTCTTAGATCTTTAAAGTAATATCTAAAAGTTAATATAACATTTTTTGTAACTGTTGTGACTTCACCCATTAGCAGAGTGGCCTTTTAAAAGAAATCATCTTATGTGTCTAAGTGAGTGGATTCTAGTATGACATAAGACAAAGCAGAGTACTGTTTGAAAACAGAGTGTCTAATAGAATTATTGATAATTATTAAATCTTTTCCTTGAGACAGGTGTGAGTTAATGAATGAAGAAGCAGGGTCCCATTGTTCACCCCTTTGCAAATGAACAGGTCAAAAAAATCATATTGTTGTACCAAAACAAGCTAAATCATAAAGTCAACAGCCATAGTGTTTACAACAAATATGGTATAGGCTTTTTCATCTGTAATGTCATATAGAAACTCTGATATTTTCTTGTTTATAAGTAGTTTCAGAATTGTACATCTATACTGATAACTTCTTTCAACTTATATCAAAGGTATGGGTGACTGAGCTTAATAAATGTTATCAAACCAGTGCCTAAAGAGCCCCTTAAGCAATGAAGTATTACAAACATGTTTTTAGTAGGGATATAATAACATCAACAAGCATGATCTGAGGTTAAATGAGATGACTCAGCAGGTAACAATGTTTGCTGCCAAGCCTGGTGACCTGCATTTAAGTACCAGAAATCACAGAGTGGAAGAAGAGAACCAATTCCTGAAAATTGATCACTGATTTCTACAGACTCACCATGGCACTTGTACACACCCATGCCCACATGCCTAATGGAAAAATTAACAAATAGTAATGTTAAGATCTGAAACTTGTACTCTGAAATGTCACTGGCATAGAGATTTTTCACAATCTTCTTGACCTGGCACTTGTTGTCCCTGACATCACTGTGATCATGAATGTATTGCTGCCTTCATCTTCTTTAGAGCAACTCAGTGGTTATCAAAATTAAATTATGGCCTTGTCAAATTTATTTCTTATAAACATGTTTGGATTTCTTCTAGTATTAGATTCTTGGATTGCTGAGTGTGGGTAATGTGTATGTATTTTCTCTTTATTAGAATCATAGACCCCTGTCCACAGTGCCTTGCTGAAGACACGCACAAAACTGTATTTTAAGGGAGGGCTAGAGAGGAAAGGGATCATGAGGGATCTAATCAGAGGAGGATGGGGGAGAGAGTACTGTGAAAGAGAACTAGAATGGAGGGGGTGGGGACATCTCTGGGATGAGCTAGAAACCAAGAATATTGGAAACTCCCAGGAATCTATGGATGGTGATTTAGTTAAGACTCCTAGCAAATAGGGCATATGGAAACTGAAATGGCCATTTTTGGTAACCAGAAAACTCTTCTAATGGAAGGATTGGCACATCAACCCAGCCACAAAACCAGCACATAATTAGCCCTGCCTGTAAGAGCTGCAGGGGTAAAGATGGAACAGAAATTGAGGGAAAAGTAACCAGTGGCTGGCCCAACTTGAGACCCATTCCATGAGTGAGAGAGCCCACAGCTGACACTATTAGTGATATTCTGCTATTTTTGCAGACAGGTGCCTAGCATAATGCTCATCCAAGAGGCTTCACCCAGCAACTGATGGAAACAGATGTAGAGAACCACAGAAAGAGCTTGAGGAATCCTGTGGAAAAGGGGAAAGGATTGAGAGAGCCACAGAGGGTAAGGACACAATTAGAGACATTACAAAATCAACTAAACTGGGCCAATAATGGCCCACAGAGACTTAACTGCCAAATGAAGAGCATGCATAGGACAGACTTAGGCTGTCTACACATATGTGATAGTTGTGCATCTCAGTCTTCTTGTGGGACTCTTAATAGCAGAGCAGGAGCTGTCTCTGACTCTGTTTCTCGCCTTTTGGTCTCTTTCTCTTAACTTATCTGCATTGTCTAGCCACAATAGAAGATGTACCTAGTCCTAGTGCAACTTGATATGCCACGGCAGATTGATATCTGTGTGAGGCCTCCCCTTTTTCTGAGGAGAAAGAGAGGAATGGAGGATGGGGGAAGGGAGGAGTAAATGAGGGGCTAGGAAGATGCATTTGGATACAAAGTAAATAAAAATATGAAAAATGTATTTTAATGAAATATGTAATATATATATATATAAACATGAAATACACATGTAGTTTAAGCATATACTCCAGAGCAATAGTGATAAAAACTGCATAGTTTTGGTACAGAGACTGACACATTGACCAATGGAATAGAATTGAAGACCCAGAAATAAAACCACACACTTACAGGCACTTGACCTTTGACAAAGAAGCCAAACATATACAATGGAAAAAAGAAAGCAATTTCAACAAATAAGATACTTAGTATCTACCTTAATAATGCATATTTTCACTTTTAAATGTGTGTTTTTTTAAAAATCATAGCAAAAAAAGAAAAATTTAGTTGTATCTATTATTTGTTAACTTCATACATGCATGCATATGTACACATTGTATTTTGATCAGATCCAACTTCTTTACTCTCACCAACTTATTCTAGATGCCTATTTGAAAAAAAAAACATTTTATATATATCCTGCAATGAAAGTAAAATAATAGTAGTGTCTTAAAATGTAGTTAAATCTCCTTAGTCATTGCCCTAAAGTATCAGGTTTTTCAATCATCACTAACAAGATATAAATGCATTAGAAAAATGGGCAACTATGCTTTTTCTCTTTGTCACAGTCTTGAACCCTTCTCAAAAGTCCTCTGAACCTAATAGTGCAGTTACAGTTGAGTGAATAATCTCTGCGCTTTCAGAGAATACTAGGAAATGCCCAATGATTCTAAAAGAGTTACAATTATTTTATCAAAAAAACCCCTATGTTTTATTTTCTAATAAGGCCACCAATCTACAAATTGAATGAATTTGTGAAGCTGGAAATCAGAAGGACAGAGGTATAGCTTCCTTCAGTATAAGCTGGGAAGTTTGGTCTGTAACCATTGGGAAAAATCTGACCAATTAGAAGGATATCTGATAAATGTGCTTTAGAGAATCATCCTTTGGACGGACAACTACAGAAACACAGATATTCCCTCTAAGCATTTCTGAAGTGATGCCATTTATTCAGTTAATAATTCACATCAGGTAAGATTAGGAATAAGTCTTGTCAAGTGAAAGATCTGTATGACAAGAACTTCAAGACTCTGAAGAAAGAAATCGAGGAAGATCTCAGAAGAGTGAAAGAACTCCCATGCTCCTGGACTGGCAGGATTAACTTAGTAAAAACGGCCATCTTGCCAAAAGCAATCTACAGGTTCAATGCAATCCCCATCAAAATTCCAACTCAATTCTTCATAGAGATAGAAAGAGCAATTTGCAAATTCATTTGGAATAACAAAAAAAACCCAGGATAGTGAGAATCATTCTCAACAATAAACAAACTTCTGGGGGAAATCACTAACCCTAACCTCAAACTGTACTACAGAGCAGTAATGATAAAAACTGTATGGTTTTCTGAGTTCGAGGCCAGCCTGGTCTACAGAGTGAGTTCCAGGACAGCCAGGGCTACACAGAGAAACCCTGTCTCGAAAAAACAAAAACAAAACAAAACAAAACAAAAACCAAAAAACAAAACAAACAAACAAACAAAAAAACAACCAACAACAACAACAACAAAACTGCATGGTATTGGTACAGAGATAGGCAGGAAGATCAATGGAATAGAATTGAAGATCAAGAAATGAGCCCACACACTTATGGTCACTTGATCTTTGACAAAGGAGCTAAAACCATCCAGTGGAAAAAGGACAGAATTTTCAACAAATGGTGCTGGATCAACTGGAGGTCAGCATGTAGAAGAATGCAAATCAATCCATTCTTATCCACCTGTACAAAGCTCAAGTCCAAGTGGATAAAGGACCTTCACATAAAACCAGATACACTGAAACTAATAGAAGAGAAGGTGGGGAAGACCTTCGAATAATTAGGCACAGGGGAAAAGTTCCTGAACAGAACACCAATGGCTCATGCTCTAAGATCAAGAATTGACAAATGGAACCTCATAAAATTGCAAAGCTTTCTGTAAGGCAAAAGACACTGTCAATAAGATAAAACAGCAACCAAGAGATTGGGAAAAGATCATTACCAATCCTACATCTGAAAGAGGGCTAATATTCAATATATACAAAGAACTCAAGAAATTAGACACCAGATAACCAAATAACCCTATTTAAAAATGGGGTACAGAGCTAAACAAGGAATTCTCAACTGAGGAAATTCAAATGGCCGAGAAGCACCTTAAGAAATGCTCAACATCCTTAATCAGCAGGGAAATGCAAATCAAAACAACCCTGAGATACCACCTCACACCAGTCAGAATGGCTAAGATAAAAATTTCAAGTGATGGTAGATGCTGGTAATGAATTCGAGAAATTCTTAGGTAAATGGATGGAACTAGAAAACATCATCCTGAGTGAGGTAACCCAATCACAAAAGAACACACATGATATTTACTCACTGATATGCAGATATTAGTCCAAAAGCTTGAAATAGCCAAGATTCAACTAACTGACCACATGAAACTCATGAAGAAGTAAGACCAAGTGTGGATGCCTTGGTCCTTCTTGGAAGGAGTGACAGAATGCTTAAGGGAGCAAAAAAGATGACAAAGTGTGGGACAGAAAGTCAAGGAGGGGGTTCCTGGGTGGTGGGGGTAATGGGGTGAGAGGATAAAATCTGAAATGTATTTTAAAGAAATAAATAAAAAAGGAATAAGTCTTGTATGCCGATTTATCACTTGATTATATTTCATACATTAGTCCATAGAGACAAGATGTATGATGTAGATATCTAATATTTAAATATCGTTAGTATTTGTTTATATAGAAATCCACTTAAAACTGGAATAATAAATTCAGGGAAAATGTAACTTATGACAAAATATCAATGACTGGTAATTAATATTACTTTTATGCTATTCAGACAAAGACCATGAACTTCTTTGTAAGTAAATTCCTCCATACTAGAAGTACTATCATGATAACAAATACACTGTCTCTGGGAAAATTTAATGAAACTACCAATTTGTTGT
Source organism: Rhabdomys pumilio (assembly GCA_030674055.1). Classification (NCBI taxonomy): domain Eukaryota; kingdom Metazoa; phylum Chordata; class Mammalia; order Rodentia; family Muridae; genus Rhabdomys; species Rhabdomys pumilio. The sequence goes on from JANHMN010000026.1 coordinate 5,615,405, forward strand.
ATTGACTTTTCCCAACCAATAACTCAAAGAAAAACAAACTTTGTTTCACATCCCACAATGCTCACTATTTAAATGTTAGTTGTCTTTTTTGGCCTTGTCTTAGTCAGGGCTTGTATTCCTGCACAAAACATCATGGCCAATAAACAAGTTGGGAGAAAACAGTTTATTCAGTTTCCACTTCTACATTGCTGTTTATCACCAAAGGAAGTCAGGACAGGAACTCACACAGGACAGGAACTTGGAAATAGGAATTGATGCAGAGGCCATGGAGGGGTGCTACTTACTGGATTTCTTCCTCTGCCTTGTTCAGTTTGGTTTCTTATAGAACCCAGGTCTACCAGTCCCAAAATCACAGAAACTTCACAATCAAAACAACAATAGCCTTGATAATAGTCTTTAATTTTCCATCTGAAATTTCATAAGACAGACCTCCATCATTTGCACTGTTCTCAACATTATCTTCCAAGCTCCTACAGAACATCCCTAGAGCTCTTAACATCCCAATGGCTCTTCTAGCTCCAACTTCCAAAGTCCTTTCATAGTCCTCCCCAAAACATGGTCAGGCTGTCACAGGAATACCACATTTTCAGTACCACTTTGTCTTAGTAAGGGTTTGTATTCCTGCACAAAACTTCATGACCAAGAAGCAAGTTGAGCAAGAAAGAGTTTATACAACTTATACTTCCACACTGCTGTTCATTACCAAAGGAAGTCAGGACAGGAACTCACACAGGGCAGGAACTTGGAAACCAGAGCTGATTCAGAGGCCATGGAGGGGTGCTACTTACTGGATTGCTTCCCCTGCCTTGCTAAGCTTACTTTTTTATAGAACCCAGGACTACCAGCCCAGAAATGGCACCACCAACAATGGGCCCTCTCACCCTTGATTACTAATTGAGAAAATGCCTTACTGCTTGATTTCTGGGGGCATTTCCTTAAGGGAGACTTCTTTCTCTGTGTTAACTACTACTTGTGTCAAGTTGGCACACAAAACTAGCCAGTACATGCCTATAAATCTCATTGTGATCACATGAGTTTCATTGCAGACTGGTGTAAACTGCTTTGTATTTTTGGGCTCATAATGCAGAATGAGATTCTGAGCCTAAACACTGACTTATTGCAACGGTACTGACAGCAGAAGAAGGAACATGGAAGACACACCTGAAAGTATGGGAATTTAGACCCTGTTCAAGAATCTTATAGAGAAGAATGCACAAGGCACCTTTCCCTACACAATCAATTCCCTACTGATAGAAGATAAGAGAGATGGATTATATGATACCCCAAATAGGTTAAACCCCAGATTTTATGGTCCTTTCCAATGTTAGTGTTTAAATCATGAATGCTATGTATTTTAAAAATACCTCAATAAAAAAAAAGGTTAAAAGACTGGTTTATGGTTCATTATTACATTATTACATACTATTCTTTAAAAGGCCCCAACTATGGTTCACAGCATTTATGTTGGGCAGCCCACAATAGCCCGATCCAGAATCTGACCCCTCTTCTGGCCACTACCAGATACCTCCAGTCATATACACATACCTATACACACACATATACATGCAACTTATAATAACAAAAATTTCTACTACCTTGTATTTGTGTTTGGTACACATTAAGAGAAGCTATTGTGGTTATTCAGTTTTCCTTTCTCTCCATGTGGTCTAAAGAGTCATTAAATAAAAATTAATCTAAATTATATTTAGTGTTGCTTAAGGCATTTTTATTTATTAAAGTCTTAATGACACAGTAAACTACACAGCTCATTTATGACTAGTTCTCATTTACAACATTTCTTTTACTTTAGTTTCCTAGAATATTTTTAGTGTGCTCTTGAAGAGCATGCATGTGTAAGCCATGCACTGCTACCTCAGACATGCTTGGAATAGGCCATATCTCCTTTACCTACTTGCATGATTGTTCCTTGTTCTTCAGAACATCTACAAAGATGAGTCTAACTCATGCTCTGAAACCATCTCCTTTTCCACAGTAATTACTAACATATGATGTCATATATCCCATTATGCAAACCTCAGTCATTTTTTAAAAAAATGAAAGGATGATATCTCCTACCAATGTACAATGAGTTTACAAAATGAAAACCTATGAAAAATTAAAATTATTTAGCTTTGATATTATAAATATATTCACATTATTTCTTCATTTCGTTTCCTCCAGACTGTCCCATATATCCTTCCTTGCCCTAGTTCAGATTCATGCCTTCTCTTTTTGTTAATTATTGTTGAATACACATATGTATAGACATGTTACTAAATACAGCTTATTCAATCTGTATGATGTTATTTCCATGTATATTTTTGGTGCTGACAGTTTAGTATGAGAGAATTAAGGACTACTCCTGCTCTCAGTATTCCTTATTCATCTGTAACAGTTTGGGTAGATTTGAGGTCTAGGCCTTTCCTTTGTCTATGTTAGCACACATATTTGTTTTTGCCCTTGTTCAGCTCATGTTTGGGCAGTCATGTTGGTGAGAGTTTATTTCTGTGCTATCTGTTTCTACTAGGAGACAGAATCACAGCAAACTCCCTATAGCTGGCTCTTACATGTATCTATTGGGATGGTGCAACATAACTGTATTTTGATTGATTTGGGGATTTTTGTAATGGTCTTTGTTTGTTGTAAAAAGATTTCCTTGATAAAGGGTGAAGGACTACACTTCCCTGTGGGTATAAGTGCAGGTTTGGAATGTACTTAGAGATAATTCTAATTTAGTAAAGTGGATAAGTTTTCCTCTAAGATCTATCCATACACTACACCTGAATCCATGAAAAATTCTGGGATGTCAAATCTATTTATAAACCCTAAACATATTTTAACATATTTTGATAGATATTAGGAAATGTATAATCCTCAGACATTATGCAGATTTACTCTGTCCCAGGAGCTCTGTCTTACAGACTGAGAAAATGTATTCTACATTATTAGTTAGCATGCACTTATTCTGCATGCTTCGTAAAATTACTTGTTATTCCACATTTCTACATTCAGTGAATTAGACCATTGAATTTTGGATGCTATGTAATTTGTCATTTTTTGTTCCTATATATGACATGACATAGATGCTATCAATAAATTTTTATAAACAGTTAAAATTCTTCGAAACAATCTATTCATAGGCTGTTCATGCTCAGATTCACATATTATCCATAGTATAAATTATTCCTCTTGATCATATTTCCTGCTAGAATTCAAATTACATATAAAAGTGAGGAAATAAGGGACTGGGGATGGTTCAGCAGTTAAAGAACTGGCTGTTTTACCAAAGGAACCTGGGCCAATTCCCTACACCCACATGGGCAGCTCATAACTGCCCAGCAGATCTAACACCCTCAAACAGACATACATGAAGGCAGAGTAACAATGTACTTGAATCTAAAATAAGTTTAAAATTTTAAAAGGTAAATAAATAACAAAAAATCCTGCAGGATCTAGAAGTCACACTACTAACAGAATTTCAGCACATTTTCAGATTCTTATTGATTGAACATAGCGGTGCTGTTACAGATACACTCCACTCAGAACACACACATGACTTTAAGAGAGAACATTGGCTTTAATTTCTGTTGGTGTCAAAAATCAATAAATCAAGGATATAACTGGGAGAAAGTTACAAAGCTGGTACATAGTATAGTATTTAATTAATTATGGAAGTCATAATACTAAGGAATCCAGTAAAGATATTCTTAGCACAGATTGTTTTTATTGCTAATAAGTGTTTGGGACACTAGGTCTGGTTTAACTTATTTTTTTCTTTGAATTTTCCTTACACCATGTTTCTCTTTTCCTTACACATTTCTCTCCTCCCATAATATTTCAATTTGTGTTATATGCAAGATCTTGTAATCAGGGACTGTAACCAGGAAAACAAAGTAACTTATCATGGGTGATTGCATCATGATGCTCTCCATTGATAAAGCTGTTTCAACTAGCCCAGATATTTCACAGCTTCTTTTCTGCTTGTTTGCTTTCTTTTCTCAATTTCTCCTTTCATCCTGTGTCTCCTTATTAGAATTATCTTCTTTTCACTAAGTCATAATCTATATATATAAAACAACAAGAACATACCACACACACACACACAGACACACACAAACACACACACACTTCCATCCACAAGATGAACTTCTTTATCTTGAGAAGATCAGAACAAAGAGAGATACCAGCTGCCCTTGATTGCTATGTTTCAGAATCGGATTCTGTGTAGGTTGATGGTGAATGTTTCTCTGATCCTACGTTTTATCTGACATTTTACCTCCATTAGGCAAACATTACTCTTTTGCTTGGTATTTGTTTAGTAAGTTGTATAACCAGTCATTGATGATTTGTATAAAGCAATATCACTTCCAGGTGGCTTATGCTAAATTATTATCAGGGATGACATACAGCAGGGACAGATAACTAAATATTTCCTCTTGAACTTTTCTGCCAGATAAAGCTTTACTACCCATTCATTGTTTCATGCACAATAATCAACATTTCCAGTAAAATATGTGCTCCTGTGCTGATCCATCAGTTGAAAAGTTTCATGCCTTTTAGTATTTCCAATTTTATTTTAAGAGTAAATGTGTCTTAATTTAGGAATTTATGTATTACAATTGAGAATAGTTATTTATATTAAATTACTTTGTCAAGTGAGTGTACAGTCCTAGGCTAAATTTGTACCTAATTCTCCCAAATAATTAGAAAGAGAATTTAACATCATTCTGAAATATATTGTGATTTAGAAAATGAGTAATCATGCAAGTGGATTTTGATGCAGTGTTATAAAAAAGAGTTCAGGCTTAATGGGGGCTTCAAAATCTTTAAACAAAGTTTTTTAACTTTAATTTAAAGTATATTAAACTGAATATGGACACAATATTAAAATATTGACACCATAAAGAAATGCAACATATGCTGTCTATTATTATCATGAGTCATTACTCAGTGTGCTTTATATTTCATAAGGAAAAGAATTAATTCATTAAAAATTTTTAAAGAGAAGTGATTTTAGTAGATTATGTCAATTTAGTCAAAAACCCTACAGGAATAGGTTTCAGATTGTTAACCATACATAATAATCATATAGAGACTAGTAAATTTCTTTTTTATTTTGTAAATTTTATTATTATATTTTTATTATTTAAAAAAAATCAATTCTTAATATATTTCACTCACATTGTTTCCTTTCCCCTAAGTCATTTTAAATAACCTACGCTTTCCCTACTCACCCAACTTTAGTTTTTTCTAAAAATAAAATAACAAAACTCTCCTAAACCATGAAAACAACAAAAAAAGTGTATACAAAAAAGACCAACCAACAAACAAACCTAAACAAAACAACAACAACCAAAAAAGAAAAACAAAAACCTGGGGAATCCATTAGAAGTTGTCCATTACTCCTGAACATGAGGCCTGTTCTGGAGTGGTCGATATACTCAGTATCACTCCATTCAAGACATTGACTTTCCCTCTCCCAGCAGTAGAAACTTCAGGGAATTTATGAAGGTGATCCCAATGAAAACTTATAATAATGGGAGATAGGGAGTCTCAACTGACCAGTATTGTGCAGTGTTTCCAGTGGTGGGACTGGAATGCATCCAATTGAGTTGTTGACCAAGAAGGTCACATTGAAATTTCCAAACAACCCAGACTGTTGCTAAGACAAAGGGATTTGCTCTTTGAAACTGACAGGTGTGCCTATTTGCTGAATACAATACCCAAAGAATTCATTGAACATGGAGAAATGGAGCTGGTGCCTACACGGAGACCTCATTCCTATGATCAAGCCTCTATAGTACAAGAAGGTTCTTTGCAAGCCAACAAAGGAGAAATGTGGAAACTAGAACAGCCACAAAGCTTTAGACATACAGTCAGTCCTGCCTGCAAAATGTGTAAGGGTGATAGTGACAAAAAACTTGTGAGAGTAGCCAACTAATTTCTGATTTGACATAACGGCCACTACACAAGAAGGTACATGTACCAGGCACTGCTTGGATAACCAAGAACCAGAGATTACGTATTTCAGGAACCTAGGATAAAACCAAACACTACTAGTCAAAAATCAATAAAATAACTCCTAATGGTCTTCTGATATATTATTTTAAAATAAAAATATTCTAACTTACTTTAAATATAAATCTTATTATTATTACATAAAAATGGAGAGGTGGAATTTATGTCATAATGTGCATGGTTTTCTGAGATGAGTTTTTTGAGCAAACACTTTCCTCTCGTGATTTACTAGCATCAGACTTCAAGGTGATCTATCATCTATCTATCAATCTACATATATATCTACATATCTGTTTATCTACATATCTATCTATGTATCTATGTATCTATCTATGTATGTATCTATCTATGTATCTATCTATGTATCTATCTATCTATCTACCTACCTACCTATCTATCTCTTTAATCTTGAAATCCTTCAGTCTTGCCGTACAGTAGCTAATAATTACCTAGCAGCACATAGAAGCCTTCAGATGAAAGTACACTGATTGTAGGTTACAAGCTGAACAGGAATAGGATGGAGAAGAAAATGTTTCAGGTGCTACTTTGAGAAAACAGGTGGAGAGGGAATCATTAATAACTAATTCACACGAAAGTTATGGGTTATACATAGGAAGCACAGAGATACACCAGAATAATGAAAAGAAGTGACAAGGGACTATACAGAGACTAAAAGGAGGTAAGCAGTGAGAGTTGATAGAGCAGAAGAGTCATGGCTTTGAAGGCAGTCAAATCCAGGGTCAGGTAGCAGCTGATAGTGAAGGCTAGAAGTTCACCAACAGAAGCTTCTCCCTGCTGATCTTCTTAGGTTCTGCAATAACTTGGAGATGCTTTTTTAGAGCCTCCTGTTGATGAGATTTTCCATTCACGTTAATTCAAATCACGTCTTTATTTTTGCCAGCTCAATGTGGACCTTAGTCAAATCCACAAAACATAATCTAGATAATGTTTCATTGAGTATTAGAGACTGCAGCCTAAGTTAGATGACAAATTTAAGCCCTAAAAATAAGCCAATGACAACTGTCAAATCAGCACTCATCTCTTGCATTTGATGACTGCTACCTTGACATTATTGCTGAAGTAGATACTTGCTAACAACTTTGATTTGTGTCTCATCTGGTAATCCAGACTTCTCTATGGTATCAGTCATGATTTATAAAGTTTAATCCCACCAAAAGAAGTTTAGGCCACTGAGGTTTTGAGTTAAAAAGCAAAATAAGTGTATAAATCAAGATAGCATGTGACAAAATACAATGGTTATACACAGAGAGGATTAATTTACACAGAGACTAAAGACAATGCTGTTTCAGACTTAAAAAGTATTAGAAGAGAACATCTATTCAAAGATCAATAAAAAGAAAAATGTGGAGAGGTAGATGAAGTGGCCACTTAAGATGCTAAGAAGGAGTGAGAGGTAAAAATTTAAGCCAGAATTGTCAATGGATACCAAAAACTCTGGAGGCCAAATTAAGAGGTCGTGATATGTTTGATATTGATACCAGTGAGACAATGGTAGAAATTTAACACAAGAAATCATGACTGGATTTACATCTTTAGTGATTATACTGGTTAAGTATTGGATGAAGAATTATAGTACATACAGGTACAAATGAGGTTAGTTATGAGGAAATAGCAGATTAGAATGGGAGATGATGGCATGTGTTAGTTCTGGCAAATTGAGAATAGGGAAAGATCTACTGTAAATATATTTTATATACATAATCATAAGGGCAGTTGGTTATAGAAGAACAAATACAGGTGCTTTAGATAACAAATTATAACTATATTCCAGTTTTGAGACAAGCCCAGGGTGGCCTGGAATTCTCTACTTAGTCAGAGTATCCCCTTGAACCTCTAGTATTTCTGCTTCCATCTGCTAGGTGCTGGGATTACATGTGTGTATCATCACACCTGACTTTATATGGTGCTGGGAACTAAACCCAAGGCTTCAGATGTGAAGGAGAAGCAGCACAGCTACATGTCCATCACCTGCAAGAACTGACTAGGAAATCTCTAGCTCCCTCTAAAAATGGGAGAGGATTGCATGATTCCTCCCAGCTGCTAGCAATTTAGTTAGAAGACTAATTTTCACTTATCTCATAAACTGAATATAGTTTTTATATCTTAGTGAATGTAAATATCTGGGTTAAGAAAAGAAAACCAACTATAAAAAAAAATATTCCAAGCCTTTATATTATTTGCAGAAGTGTTTTCAAATATTGTTAAAATAAGATATTTCTGGATCTATTGAAAAAAGCTAAGAGGAAAAAATTAAATGATAACGTGTTAGAATTTAGAGGAGGAAAAATACTAGCATTTAAAAACCATATTGTATAAAAATGCTGACTTGGTTTCAAGATCATTTTCTGTGCTTATCTAAGTAGGCTCGTCTTACTGTGCCAGAATCGTACAATGTGCTTTAGCTGAACTGTGAAATGAATTGGAGGATTTTAAGGTAACAAGTCTGTGCCACAAAAGCAATTTCTATTTAACAAAACAACAGAAAAAGGAAATACCTGCACTGACATTTTCTTCCTGCAAAATTGTCACATGAAAATGAGTCTATTATTAGACATGCATTTCAATCTAAGCTAACTTAAACTTTAAGGACTCACTTACACAGCAATGAGATTAGAATATAACTTAAATTTTGATGATCTATTTAGTAGAATTAGTTTATGTTACACCAAACCCTTTTCATTCATATTACCTGTCACTATAATAGCATTCTGTAAGATCTGTTGTCTTCGTGAGTCTTAACCTGCTACTATGCAAGAGAAACATCCCAACACATGGGCAAATAATAGGAATCAAGATTCAAAGATAATATATGAGAAATTGGATTCATCTGCCATTTAATACTACTTTACAGATTAACAAATGACAGTATTTCTTTTCATAAACAGAATTTATTTACGTATAATATTTGTAATTTATATATAGTATATACAGGTAATATTTACATATTGTTTAACTAAAGATAGGGAGAAATACATATTCAAAATATATCCATGAAGTATCTTTTCTGTTTAGGGATTGGATCTTATACTAGCATTAGAATAAGATTATTAAATAACTAATAAACACACATAGTAGGTCATAAGTAATTAAAGTTTGTTAGGTAAAACTGATAAATATATCCACTACAGTTAAATAGAATTGTCATTACATCTTATGACATAAGAAGAACATAAAATAGAATATTAGGTCATTTAACTTGATTTGGTGAAAAACGTTCTACACTTTTCTTGACAAATATCAAGACAGTTCATCCAGATATGTGTAATCGCAAATTTGGACACAAATAGCTTTGAATTCCTGTTACATGCATTTCTGGGCTGAAGTGGAAATTATTCCTTTACAGAGCATTTTCAAATATTATAATTATAAATAGTTATGAATTATGAGAACAATTTAGGGATGTTTTCTGTAAGTTTCTTGAGTTTAATTGTCTGTATTTTTAAGTCATCCCTGACTTGTCAGTGTTCTCTTGTGAAGAGACTCCATGAACATAGTAACTCTTGTAACAGAAAACATTTAACTGGACTTACAGCTTCAGAAATTTAGTTCATTATTCTCATAGCAGAAAGCATGGTAGCATAATGCTAGACAGGTAGCTGAGAAGTCTTTACGAAGATTCACAGTCAGCAGGAAGAGAGAGGGGGACTGGCTTGAGCACATGAAATCTCAAAGCCATGCCCAGTGACAGACTTTCTCTAACAAGGCCACGCCTATTCAAAAATACCACACTTCTTAACAGCGCTACTCCCTGCTGAGCAAACATTCAAATCTATGAACCTATGGGTCTTATTATTATTCATAGCACCACAGACCCTGTAATAGTTTTGTTGTTATTGCCCTAGAGCCTGCCCCTTGAATTTTTATATCTTAAAATTTTACTACATTAAATAGACCATGATGCATTCTTACTCAGGTATCTGTGTTCCATTTTTTTAAATACCTTTTTCAGAGAGCTCCAACTCTAATACAAGTGCTGTAAGAAATATTTAATGGACATTTTCATCCATTCATATTTATGACCAACTTTAAGTCATACAGTTATTACTTATTTATGTATTAAGATATTTTTCTAAATTTAATAAGGAATTTTGCTATCCTTATCAATTTTATTTAAAGACATATAATGAAATAAGCAGTATTAAATTTTAAGGCTACAACTAGTAATTTTTAAATGTTTTGAATTAGAATAGTATTACATTTTTCCCTCTGTCCAACCCCTTCCAAGCCTTCCACTCTTAAGTTGATAGTTTCTTTTTGAATACTGTTGTTATTTATCTATACATTTATATATATATATACAAATATATGTATAAAATCTGTTGAGTTCAGTGCAAAGTGGTCAGCTCTGAAACCATATATACAAAAATATCTAATCTTAAAAAGTCAAGCATGAGGTCTTGGTTCTCTCGTCTCTTGGTGTTCTTTTCTCTCTCTCTTTCTCTCTCTCCTCCTCCTCCTCCTCCTCCTCCTCTATTCTCTTTCTTGGCCTCACTCTCCCCTCTCTTTTCACTCCATGCCCCATCTTCTTTCATGGCTTAGTTCGATCTACTGGCCACGTTCAGTGTACTTTCTTTTCCACTCTGGACTCTTCCAGTTGCCTTTGCTCTATTCTCCTTATCTCTACAATATAAACTTTCTCAACAATAAAAATGAAAATCAGTCATGGTGATGTGTGTTTCAGTAGGTGGAAACAGATCCTTGGGTCTCTTTGAACAGACACCTTAGCCTTCTTGGAGATTTCCCAACCAGTGAGAGATCGATCCTATTTTAATGAAAAGTTTCCTGGTATCTTAACAACAGCTGAGCCTGATCAGCTAAATGATCTTAGAGTCTTATTTAAAGAGGGAAACAGAAAAGTTGCTTGTTCTTGGATATTGTAGATTGCACATTCAACTTCAGAGCTGGTTGTTCTGGGGTAGATTTCAATCGTTCCATCACATCCATCATCACCCTCACTTTGGTTTAACAATGAAGTATTTAGTAATGTTTATTTTCATCTTAGACTCTGACATTTCGCATACATTTTAATTTCAGTTACTAATTGCAGTCTACTTAAAGTATTAATTTAATTTTGGAAACCAGATAAGCCTGTAACCTGTACAGTGTTAGCCTATCCATTATAGTAGTTAAAATTATCAATCTATTTTGGAGAAAGACCATACTAATTTGCTTATAGAGATGCATACTCTTGAATATTACAGATGAAACAGGTTTCTATTTCAAAGAAAGATGATGAATTATACAAGCAAACTAACAATACCAAATTATTTACAGAGGCACTAAGATATTCAGATTAATTATCAGCACTACAGCTTGAATATTTTAGAGCTTTCTCCATGATTACCTTTACATTATTTCCAAATATGCTCATATTAGTGAAACTTAATTTTGAACTTGCTGAACTGCAGTAATTATTTTGAACAATGTCAGAATCATCATAATTATTTTCTCTCAGTCTGAGCAATCAGTAGAATAGGTGCAGATCATTCTAGGTGATGCAAACTTAAAATTAATTCAGAAAATTGCCATTTTAAGTTTTCCAAAGAAATATTTCATTCCATGTGAGTGCACGATTTTGAGCATTCTAATCATCTCTAATTACTCCTTTATCTTATCTTCACAATTGTTAGGAATTGCTACCACGAATAGGAGGAGTCTTGATGAATATTTATCATATTCTCATGTATTCTAAGAAATGTCACTGTATATCCCCTCTAAACCTTTTTTTCCACCCTCTGATTCATCCTATTTTAAATGCACTACAGCATGGTTACTGAGAGTTTAGTTCACTAATATTCTCTAAAAGTTGCAGTAACCAATATACTGATCAGTATAACTTCTTAAATTAAATTCCAGCTCAGAAATCTAGGCTTTACAGGGTTAACAACAGTTCTGCTCTGTTTATATTTTAGGAATAAGTTTATTTGTACCATACCAAGTTTATCATCTTCACAAAAGACACACACACACACACACACACACACACACACACACACATACACACAAACCCTCACTACTACTGATAATATGACTATCTGAGTGAATTTGGATTCTGGTTGTTTTTTTTTTGTTGTTGTTGTTTTTTGCATAGTACGGCAGCAAATGGAATGAGATACATTGGTGCAGGTTAGAGACTAGGTGCATATTCTGAATTTAACAACTCCTGCTTCATGAATATCAAAAACTCTATATCCTAAGTTTAGGACATAACCAAATTTACTCTTTGTGTGGATGTTACTGTAATGTATAGTTTAATTATTGATTTATAAACTATTAACCCTCTCATTCATGTATAATTATAAGACTAAAAAGCCAGAGTTTTACTTCTGTCCTGTCATTCATAGACTGAAAGATTTAGATTGAGTCACTTATTTATTTACATTTAATCTTTGGGTGCAAGAATGATTGTAGAACATGTTTTCCACACTGTACCTTAACTCCAGCATAGCTTTATCATGATCATCTGAAAGTAACATTCCTCCATAACAAGGTGAAAGCATAGATTAAACAAATGGAGATTCATGGTAGTCAAAGAACTACTCACATGAAACAATAAAAATATTTATTCCTTTGAAAATAAGCTAAAATTTAATTGTTTTCCTTGAATTTTCAGCTTCCCTTTTAAATTCTGTGATCCTTTAATACAGTTCTGCAGGTGTGGTGATCCCTCCCCAAACTGTCAAATTACTTCATTGCCACTTCATAACTGTAATTTTTCTATTGTTATAAATAAAGTTGTAAATAACTAATATGCAGGTTATCTGATATCTAATGTGTGTCATGAACCACAGTTGAAAACCATAACTCTAAAGAATAATTTCAATTGATTTTTATATATTAAAACAGGTATTAAGTACAATTAAAACAGGTATTAAGTACAATTCCTTATTTTAGCTGTACTAATGACCTCTTTCTTTTTAAGTTGCCAACATCAAGTTTTCAGTTAAAAATTCTTAAGCTGAAGAAAGAAATTTAATGATACAACCAAAATAAAACTGGAAATAGTTGTATCTGAAGACCCAGCTATACCAGTCCTGGACATATACCGAAAATATGCTCCACCATATCACAAGAACACATACTCCACTATGTTCATTGTAGCCTTATTCGTAATAGCCAGAACCTGGAAGCAACTCAGATGTCCCTCAACTAAAGAATGAATACAGAAAATGTGGTTCATTCACACAATAGAATGTTATTTAGCTATTAAAAACAAGGACATCATGAATTTTGTAGGCAAATGGATGGAACTAGAAAATATCATTCTGAGTGAAGTAACCCAGACCCAAAAGGACATGCATGTTATATACTCACTGATAAGTGAATATCAGCCAAAAAGTACAGAATACCCATGATACACCTCATAGACACAAAGATGTTAAACAAGAAGAAAAGCTCAAGAGGGGGGTGCTTAAATTCCACTTAGAAGCAAAACAGAATAATCATCAAGGCAGAGAGAGGGAAGGATCCAGGTGGGTGTAGGGAGGGGGAGGGAATAAGGAGACAGTCTCTGGTATGGGAATAGACAGAAGAAACATCCAGCGGGCCAGAAAAATGAATGGAAATATGCAGCTGCCAAGGGTGGGGAGGGGGGAGTTGTTGTCATCTACAAAGTTCATACATGAGAATTATGTATATGAGTTACAGAAATAACCATTAACAGAATCTCATGATATTACAGGAAAATGAATGGTTTTGTGTTAGTACTATTATTTATACCTATTACATGTTTATTCATACCTGTGAGTCACATGTTGTCCATAGACACACCATGTTACTCAAAAGCTTTTTCTTATTCTCATATTTTTAGCCTTTGTAGAAACCTCTACATCTTCCTCCTATTTTATCTCAAAACACTGGAAGCACTCCTTGCTTCTCATCCATTCTTGACTTTAACTGTAGCAGTACAAGAAGAAGAATAGCCATTAGATAGGTTCTTCCAATATTAATGAGGAGCACAGGCAGGATGAGTACCAGCCGTTCTCAGGAGACATAGCTCATGGCTTCTCCTAACTTTCTTAGGTTCTCTTAAACAAATAAAAATCTGATATTGGTTGTTGATGGGAGAAGTCCTAAACCACTGGGCAGTCAAAGCTGAGTTTAACAACTCACTCTATATGAGTAAAGTCTTGTGTGAAGAATCTTAGGAGGATATGACAAGATTATTGAGGTAAAAAAATACCTGCTGCAGTCTGTGTGGAAAATACACTAAGCAGAGACAGTTGTAGTGTTAGCTGCAGTGAGGCACCACAAGCTTGCTTCCATTGTGTTTGAAATGGAGAACCGAGGATGTAGTTCATCACGAGAGTTTTCAATTTATTACACTTTCATAATATAGAAAACTATACCTATAAAATGGAATTTTGTTTCAGTACTCACAGATAATGTTTAATAATAATAAAGTCAAACAGGGCATATTCAATATTATTCTAGTTATAATGATTTACAGAAGTCGTTATTTTGGGCAAAACTGCTTATTAAGTGGTACATTTTTTATTTCCAAACAGACAGGCTCGTATCTATATGTTTAACTAGCTTCATGGCCCCATAGCTGGTGCTGTGTCAGGGTTTCTGTGTAAAACATTTTGTCTAATTAAAATGTGATTTCAAAGCCCATTTGTTATTACTTCTATTATCTTCCTGTAGGACTCTGGAATAACATGTTTATGGCTTCTGCAAACTCATCTAATTTAATCTTTGCCTAGTAACCCAAATGTCCTCATTTAAAAAACAGCTGCCCTTGGAATAAAGATTTTTTTTAATCACAAGGCTAGCTAAATTTTAACTAATTGTCACTTCAATATTCTATTCTGCCTGTGTACACGAGCCATTCCGATGGCAAAATTGGAATTGCTAAATGCAAGTGGTTATTAATTTGTTCTCAGTACAAAGGATGCAATTATTCATCTAAAAATAAAGCTCTCAGAGTTAGAAGAAAAGCAATGAATGGAACAAGTCCTCATAATTTAATATCCTTCATTTTGATTTCTGAGCAGATTTCCTGAATGACACTTAGAGGCCAGGACTGAGAACATTAGCCACCGTGACCAAGTCACTCAAACAGCCTTAATAACTTGTGAATAAACTGTGAGCTGAAACAAAAGGAGCATGGTGTCTTGATGATTTCTCCTTTCATTTGTGGAATCTTGAGTCGGTGTTGGATTACTGAGTGCAGACGTATGTGCGCATACACTGTGTCAGTGGCAGGACACAAAGGAGATCAGCACAAAATCCTGACTTTTTCTCCTTTGTATAAAGTTCAGAAGATGCTGCTGTCCCAGGTTTCACTCTAAGTATCACAGATGTAAAATTATGATCCAGTTTCATGCACAGGATTTCATTATATCTGAAGAACAGTGTACTTCCCTTATGTAATAGGCTGTTGAACTGTTCACTAGATAAACAGTGAACAGAGACTGACAAGATTGCTTAGAGGCAAAATGACTTCACCAACTCTGGTAGCCAAGTTTGATCTCTACAAGTGACAAGATAGAAGAGAGGCAGCTCTTGCAAGTTGTTCTCAGACCTTCACACAAGTGCTGAAGCATGCACGCATGTATACACAGGTACTCATAATAAACATAATATAATAAAATATAAATACAGACAGGAACAGAAAATTAGGGATGCTGTTAAACTTCAAAATAATTTAGATCAAAAATGACATATTTTTCAAATTTTTGAATATACTTATCAAAAATCAGCCAACATTAACTTCTTAAGAGCTACAAAGCTAAATGTAAATAAAGGAGTATGAGGCTATTTTTATCTCATGATTTTAATGAAAAATGTATCAAGTTCTAATCTAATGGACACTTCCATGCATTTTGTTTTATGGAAAAAAGCAGTTCATCCCTCTCACTTTGGTTTGGTGGATTTCTTTTGTTTCTAAAAACAAGGCAATTAGACAGTCTCTGAGGCCCTTTCAGTAGTATTATCAATATATTTATCTTCAGAAGCATGGTGCTTCTACAAGTGCAGCCTCTTCTCTGATGTTCTACCTCTTCCCTGTAGCCTGCTGAGGACATTCTTAATTTATTTTTTATTGGATATTTTATTGGATATTTTATTTACATTTCAGATGTTATCCCCTTAACCCATTCCCCGCCCCCAGCCCAGGAACCCCCTACCCCATCTCCCCTCTTCCTGCTTCTGTGAGGATGTGCCCCCCACCTGTCCACTCCCATCTCCCCACCCTCGAATTCCCCCACACTGGGTGTCCAGCATTTATGGGACCAAGGATCTCCTCTCCCACCTATGCTCGACAAGGTCATCCTCCCCTACATATA
>JANHMN010000026.1:5631742-5724089 GCA_030674055.1 Rhabdomys pumilio
GTTTCATAATGCTCCCATAGAAAGTTAATTTTTAAACGATCATGTTTTCACATAAATTCAAAAATTGTTAGTCAAGCATTACAAATTGCACCAGTGGGTACTTTAGGAAGAGACTCATTTGGTTTCTGAATGATTTTTGTTTCAGTAGTAGATTAGTTTTGAGCTGGAAGGATGGATGGTTCAATGGTGCTCTTGTCTAGACTGTGGATTCGATCCACAGAAATATAAAGCAAAGCAACTAGCAAAGATTGATTCAGTGTATGTTAAAAGGCTAGGTAAACAACATAAATATGATGTGGTAGGTTGCCACGTAATAAAAGCAGTTGAGAAAGAAAGAAATTGTGTAAGGGAGAACATTGGTAGATGGATGACCATGACTCTATTTGGGGATCATGGAAGCAAAGCAAAAGCAAATTTAACATTGCAGTTTAAACTTGATTCCTAGAAATACAATGAAATATGTAGAAGAAAATGGTGAAATTCCTGGCTTGGAGTTGGAAAGATAAGATCACTATATTGAGTGTTTAATTTTTATTGTTGTATTCAAGGAAAGAACATTTTTCAATGCCCAAAGTTTATTGACTATAATTTAAGTACTCAAGCCAATCCCACCTCTCTTGTCCAGTGTCTGTAGCTCTGTCTTGTTCTCATTCTCTTTCTCTATCCTTCCTGACATAAATATGAAAAAAAGATGACTTATGTAAAGCAGTGAAGGTTCCAGGAAGGTCCATTGTAAATAAATCATTCAGTTGTTTGGAAGTCACTGTGAAAATATTTGAGAGCTAAATATGTGAATGTGAGGACTGATTTCTGAGAGAACTGAATCTCCTCCCCTTTCCTGTTTTTTTTCTGAGACAATGTAAACTCTCTGTGTTGCTGTATGCCTTATCTCTCATCAAAAGGGAGGAACACCTAGATAAATGGCTGAATATGTTGTCCTGGGAAGGAGGTTAAAAACTGCACTGTAAAACATCTTGAAAAAAAAATAATGCTGTGTGTGGAATTACCAATTAACCCACAATCCGCAATTAATGGGACACGACATCCTCATTGTAATTACAAGCTCAGTTTAAGAGTCCATCATCAAAGGAAGTGAAATCTACTAATTAGCTGGAATTAAAAGAGCACACAGAAAATTAAAATGTATCAGGGCAGACAGGAGAGGATGCACTTAACTCAGAAATTTTACCATTCAGAACACTGGCCTGAAGTCACTTAATCATGTTCCCAGCCCATCATATATGATTGCAAGCAGCGTTGGAATATAGGCAAGATCCACGGCATCCTTAAATAAGCTTGTGAATGAACATGTTTTCTAGAATCATATCAGAACATCTGCCTGTTTGTCATACAGTATGTAAATTAGACACACTAAAGAATTATATGCCATATTGTTTCATGCCTTTATGTCATTCCAGGTGGTGATGTTTTGTGGAACATGGGTACCTAAATCTGAGAAATATTTATGTTATTGAAATATTACATAGTTTAATAAGGCTGATCTTAAACAATCACCAAATTCTGAGAGGATAAAAGTCTCATCCTATTTAATTTTACCACATATGAGAAAGATTTGTTTTAAAGCTATAAATATTATGACTAAAGTTATTATTATGTAATATTATTGAGTGAGTAATTAAATACAGATGCTTCTGTTTATTATAGCTTTCCTATGTTGTGGAAATTAGTTAGTTTCAAATAAAAACATAGAATATGGATGGCAGCTTGTTCTTTTTTGAGCCATATCCAAACATATTATACTCTCCCCAAGAATACAATGTGACATGAAGAGGTACGAGAAAGTATTATGAAGGCTTCCAAAAGAGGGAAGCAACCAGCAGTTCTAACGAGGTATAACACATAAGAACTACAGCATTGAGCAGCACAGAACAATAATTTTAAGGGTACAGTGGTGGCATGTATGCCTTGGCAATTACCAACAGCTCTCTAATTAGGCTAAACACCCACTCAGCAAGAAGGAAATCATTTCTGGTACTGGAAACATAGATAACCACACAGGAATAGAGAAGTCATGTTTACTACAATAGTGAGCACACAAGTAACATTATACAGACTAATCTGGTTGTGCTTATATATTTAGGAATACATGAAAGGGTTTGGAGGAAGGAAGTGAAATGATGAAATTACATTATAATCTCAAAATATAGAATAAATATTTTCTAAAAGGTACCAGCCTATGATGACTGTTGCAGGAAGTATTAGGGACAGAGTCTCTGCTCCCCTCCGCCCCCCATTGATAAAGCTGATAAAAATACTTCAACTTGGTCCAGGATATAGCAATTGGCATTGCCAGGCCCTAAAATTGCTACCTTAAGTTGAACATGTCTTTTCACAAAGATTACCAGACTGAGGAGCTGGGATAAGTTACCCTGACAGCTAGAAGTGTTAGGAATTTACGGATACATGTGCTGAATGAAATCTAACCTTTTAGTATTACACAGCTGTTAGGAATCTACAAAAGTCAGTGGAATTCAATCTTGCTTAAATTAAAGGAACCCTTTTGAATTGAGATAGCATAGTTTAGAGTGAAATATTATCAGGTAAATGGATTTTTAAAGTCTAACATGCTTTAAAATATGCATATGTATTTTGAATAATTTCAAGATGGATAAATTATTTTATTTGTATAAGCACAAACCTAAAGAACAATATAAGATAGAATTATTCTTGGGCTGAATTATATATTGTTTCACAGTGGTCAAATTGTTTTTTTTTTTTTGTTTGTTTGTTTTTTTTTTTTTTTTTTTTTTGGTTTTTAGAGACAGGGTTCCTCTGTATAGCTCGGGCTGTCTTGGAACTCACTCTGTAGATCAGGCTGGCCTCGAACTCAGAAATCAGCCTGCCTCCAAATTAAGTTTCTTTAACTGTTATTTTTTTTCATTTTTAATGCATTTGAAATACTTATTGGTTTTACTGAGCATAACATTAGTAACTGAGATGAAAATATGACTCAGTGTATATATGCTTGTTATGTAAATATGAAGACTTGAGTTTTCCATATAAAGCAGGGTGCAGTTGAACACAGAAGGAATACCAAGGCTTCTTGAAAGCTGGGAGGTAGAGACAGAAAATTTCCTGGGCATTTGCCAACTAACTTCACTGCATCATCCAGTGACCAATAACAGAAATACAGAGACTTTATCAAAGGCTAAAGATGAAAACCAAGATCTGCAGGTGTATTCTGTTCCCCACATGTGCCTATGCTCATATATGAAAATACATGCATACATGCTCACACACAGTATGCATGTGTGTGTACACATGTGCATGTACACACACACTATGTAAATGTATACAAAATACATAAATTAATAAAATACCAATTCCCTTTCACACTTTTTCCTATACCTGAGGTCCAAATCCCCAGTAAAACTCAATTCTTACTACATTTTCTAAAATTTAGTGTTAGAATCACACAGCAGTCAAACTTCTCATATTGAATTCTCTCATTTGATAATTTGTGTTCTAATTTCTCCCACATCCTTCTATAGTGGAATTATTTATTTGGTTTTAGTACTAAGTAATATTCTACTGTGTTACCAGAGAGATGCAACATAGTTTTGAATCAATTTACCTACTAAAGGATCTATCTATTGGTTGCTTGCAGTTTGGAATGGTTGTAAACAAAGCTCATATAATCATTTATAGGCGTTTTATTTGTATATGAGTTTAAAAGAAAATCCCTGGGTAAATAACAAGCAATAACTACCAGTTTGAGGATGATGATCAGAGTATGCTTGCTAATACAGGAAATGGTTACTCCATAACTCTGCTTTAACACTGTCACAATGAGTCAATGTTCCCCTTGCTCCATCTCAGGTCAGCACTTAATATTGTCAGGTGTGTGTGTGTCTCTGTGTGTGTGTGTGTGTGTGTGTGTGTCCCCAAATATAACATTGTTTAAATAACATTGTTAATTGTAAAATTAATGTTGAACTTTGATCCACATGGTTTTCATGCCATTTGTATATCATTTGGTGTAGACTGTATTATATCTGTTTGTTTTATAATTGAGTTATTTTCATTCTGTTGATTTAAGTGTTCTTAATACATTTGGGATATATATTCTCTATCATAATTTTACACTTTTGTACCAAATTGCATTCACTTTGTGGCTTGATGATTTTATCATGCCTGTTGCAGAAATTTTTTATTTTATTAGAAGCAAAGCATCAGATTTTCTTTTATGAATTGTGCTTCTGATGAGTAGAACCTTGTGACTCCCTCGCTGTTTGTATTCCAGTGTGATTTTAGAAGCCTATGTCTATGTCTCCAGAAGGCATCTTTAGCATTTGTTTGTATTTACCTATAAAATATAAGTTTAAGATTCTGACCCACTGGTCAATTTTGGAAGCCCTGTCCCACGCTACATGACCATATCTGATGATGTTTTCATATACTGAATCACAGTCCAACTAGAATTCCAAGTCCAAACTTTGCAAATGAAGCTGCATCCTTATGCTGGCTCCTTATTCTTGACGCCAGTATGTCACTAAACATACAGGAGGACTTTAAGATCTTCCCAGGACAGGTGGAAGTGATTTTTCTCAGGAATCCTCATGACTTCCTGCTTTGTATGAATCCTTGTTTGCTAGAGTCTACAGCAGGGCAGCTAAGCCTTAGCATATTTTCTGTTTTTACTTCTGCCCTGATAGAGACTGCATGCAGAAGACTGGTGGGGTGAAAGTGGCTGTATCACCCCTAACTGATAACAGACATTGTGGAATACTGACAGAGAGGAAATCAACTTCAACTCCGAGAGGCAGCCTTCCTCCTATCTTGTACTCCATGGAAAATCAAAGTTGTCTTCGAAACAGCTAAACCTGGAAGAAACAGAGATGCCATCCGATTACTATGAACCAACAGTGACTTGGAAGCCTCAAAATTGCTGCGCTTTTTCTGAAGACCTGAGTCTTTCTATAAAATTAATGCTTGTATGTGTGTGTATGTTTATGTATGCATGTCTAAGCATGCACATGCATGTGGATGTTCATAGGGGTCACCAGATGGTAAATTATGTCTTCATCATTCGTTCTCCAGCATATTTTTGAGACTTGCCAGAACTTACCTATTCAACAATTCATTTAGATTGGGTGGCAAAAAGCCCTTAAAACCCTCCTGCTTGTTAACCCTACCCCTGTTGCTGGGGCTATGGGTACATATGTAATGCTGCGTCCAGCTTTTCTAAGTGGATTCTGACGCATTAAACTCACATCATGATTGCATACTGAAATTTTAACTGATGAAGATAACTACTCAGCCTATAGTACTTTCTTATGGAACTTACGGGTTCTGTTCTAAGTTTATAAAAAAATGGACTTTGATGCTGTACAAAGGACAATAAATGGCACCACAATGTTGTGGTTCATGTTTGTCATCTGTTCAGCAGTTTACACAAGTTACTTATCTTTGTGTTAGCAAGCATTGCATGGTGAAAAGAGGATCTTTCCCACCTTCCTCTCATAATGGGTCTTCAAGAATCTAAGGAACATTTTCCAAGTGACAGACCCAGGATCGAAAAGCTGTTTCTTTCTCCATATCTTATTTTGTGGTGAAAACATAATGAGTGTGTAGTTCAAGAAAATAGAAATCTTTATGATTCTTTCTATTTTTTAATGGATTAAAAGATAATTGTAGTTTCAGAAACATAGAAAAAAATTAAAATTCTATAATAGCAAACACGTTTAAATAACACATATTGATTCGTTTCTCATACCTTCAACCCCTCATTGCTGCTCTTCTGTTTTCATTCTGTTTGAATCATGGCTAAAGTGGCTCTTAAACTTGAGTGTATTCAGCAGCCATTTCTTCTGTAATTAAAAAGTAAATTAAAAATAAAATCTGAGATGAAACATGTATGATACCCTCATAATGAACTGCAGTGTCTCATAACTCACCAAGCCTGTTCCCCAAACTTGAAAGCATAAAATGGCAAATGCAATTTCTTTACTTAATAGAATATTTTTATTAGTTCTTTGAAAATTTCATCCAATAAATTTGGGTCATAATCTCCTCTCCACTTCTCTCAGAATTGCCCGCCAACATTCCACCCCTCTATTATGTATAATAGGACACTGAATCCAACTTGTGCTGCCCAAATTTGCATGGTGTTCAGGCTGTTTCCTGGTGTACGGTTAATTCTCGTTCTGTTTGAAGCCATTAACGATCCATGACTCCTCATCTGTAGGGGATGAGGGCTTGGATCCCCTAATGTCCAATGAGAGAACATTAACTCACTTGGTCTTCTGCAGGCACCTACAGCTACTGTGAAGTCCTGGGTGTGGCGGTCCTATCATCTCTAGAAGGTATTTATTGGTTCACTGCTCCTCACCCTGGCCTCTTACACGTTTTCTGTACCTCTGAAGACTCCTGGCTCTTGCATTTTGTTTTCTTTCCCTCTTCAAAAGTAGTCCCTGAGCTTTGGTTTGAGTGAATGTTGGGGGTATATACAGGTTTCATATCTGTCGCTGAGAACTTCACTGACACACTCTATACTTGGACAAGTTGTGATTTTCTTCATAACTGCTGTCTACTGAACAAAGAATGAGGTAGCCTGAAGGCTGTACTAATGTATGGATAGAGTGTGCCTTTAGCAGAATAACAGTAACAGGTTCACTCACTTGGACTTGTCAACTCCCTAAGCATGGCTTTAAGCCAGAATTACAGTACGATACCTGTGATTTTTCTAGCAGAGTAGATCTTAATCTAATCATGAAGCAGTTGATTAACCCATAACATTAATACCATTACTGTATCCACAGATATGTAATGCTGCCCTGGACAGTATTATTATTCTGAACCTCAGAAGGTTCAGAGCTGGGTATGAATGTTGATGACTTTCTTCCCAGTAGCCTGTACAGTATTTTCAGGTACCAAGAAAGCTACAGAGGAGGGAAGAAGTTTCCTGGCCACTAACAACTTGAATTCTCCACCTCCTCCCCCCCACTGTGTGTGTGTGTGTGTGTGTGTGTGTGTGTGTGTGTGTGTGTGTGTCTGTGTGTAGATTTTATAAAGGTAGGTAATGAAGGTGAAAGGGTGGAGGGTTAAATGAGAAGTTCTGGAGGGGAGGAGTAGAGGAGGGGAAGGGTGTCTAACAGTGAGGATGCTTGAAAAGGCAGATGTGACTTCTAAAATTATTCTGATACATTGTATTTTAATACTACACATCAAGAAGAATAAAATAAAGTATATTTGATATGTTTTTGGTACATAGACTAAATAGAGCTTATTATTCTGAAAACCTGGAATCCCCTAGAAAGAAAGTCATTAGTTGAAAAAGAAAAAAAAAACCTTAAATGAAAAATTTGAAGATTGACAGATTATTAAATAAACTTAAAGACTTTAAGAAAATGTGTGAGGTGTGAGGTGTGATGTGTGACAATGATATTATAATAATAATCATACAAATGATATATATATATGTATAATATATATACGTGTGTGTGTGTGTGTGTGTGTGTGTGTGTGTGTGTGTGTAAAATATACCATATATGTATTAGTTGGTTTATCCCTGAGGACTCTGTACTCCTCAACCATGGGTGTTGGTACACATTTATAGTAATACGTGTGTGTTTCCTCCAGTGACATGGACCTTTGAACCAATAAAAAAGCAGTTGGTCATCCAATTTGTACTACTCTATTCATAGGCTTATCAGACTACATGGGTCACCTAAGGTCATTCCCATGTCTGCCTTGTGTAGTATGTGTGCACATGTATTTCCACGTGAGTATGGAATAGATGTGTGTGTGTGTGTGTGTGTGTGTGTACTTATCTGTAAATATTCCAAGAAATCTAATAAAATATTAATAAATTTAATGTCATCAAAGGTTTGTGTGAAATATCCTAATATTAAAGGGCAGTGGAAAATAGGAAAATACTGAAAATGAGTAGAGAACAAAGTGGGAAAGGGAGATAGAAAAGAATGAACTAGATGAGGTTTAAAGCAGCAAATAAACCCAGAAGACTTCCATAAGTGCTATTGCAGAGTGATGTACCCTATGTATGTGTACTCATTAAGCCCGTGCAGGTACATGTGTGTATTCATTTATATTTTTATTGTATGCCTGTGAACATTTGCCTGAATGTATGTTGTATACATGTGAATGCCTGGTGACCTTGGAGGCCAGAAGAAGTTGTTAGATCACCTGAAATTAGAGTTGCAGTTGGTTGTGAACCACCATGTAGATGCTGAGAATTGAACCTGAGTTCTCTGTAGGAGCAGTAAGTACTCTTAATCACTGAGCCAGCTCTCAGAAACATACTTTTAAAGTGATATAAAGTTAAGAATCATATCTCTCTTAAATAAATAAGATATTTTAAATTTTATATCAGAGTCATTTGGAGAACATTCAATGGATTCCTCTGGGTATGTCCACTGATTACACTGTACCTTCCTGAGGACAGTGTTGTGTAAGACAAAATAGACAAGTGCTACCAAGTAGTAACTGTTCCAGTGAACATGGAAGTCAATACCCAGAGACAAGTTAGTGTCACTTTCCTGACAAGGCTAATTGTGGCTTAGATGTGAGAATGGGAGGTGAGAAGTCAATTTCATGACATGCAAAATGCTGACTTCAGACAATGCTACTCTTATTACAGATTAAGAGATTCTTTGTGTGAGAAGAAAGCCAAAAGAATATGTCTACAGGACTCGCTAGGCTATCTTTGAAGGGGAAAATGGAGTAGATGACATGAGGGCTGGGCAGCTTGTGGACACACGCTTACACACATGGAAGGGGCAGCTTCTGGACACATGCTTACACACACGTAAGGAGCAAACAAAATGAATTGAAGGAAGGGAGGAAGGGAAAGGGAAAAGAAGAGAAAGAACACAGCAACAGGTTGAAGTAAATACACAGATATGATGGAGGTGACCTAGCAGTGGAGGTGTGATGGAGGTGTCTTAGCATTTCTGCTCATTTAGTCTTGTTTGACCATGACTTCTCACTGATAATAAAACTGGAAGGAACTACTCTAAATACCAGTTGAACCCAATGCAAAATGGCTATACTCTGCCAATTCTCTAAAATAAAATTAATCAGTGCCAAACAGCATTCAGGAGGTGTCTGAGTTCTATAATAAAATGACAT
This sequence comes from Rhabdomys pumilio, assembly GCA_030674055.1. Taxonomy (NCBI): domain Eukaryota; kingdom Metazoa; phylum Chordata; class Mammalia; order Rodentia; family Muridae; genus Rhabdomys; species Rhabdomys pumilio. The sequence continues at coordinate 5,640,854 of JANHMN010000026.1, forward strand.
GGAAATAACCCAAAACTTAAAACCGTGCTCAATATTTCATAGATGATTGATAAAAATCATCCAAGAACAAAATTGTGATGGTTTGGGATATAAGCTATCTTGTTCAAAATTGTCAAGTTACCACATTCTTCTATGTCAACAAAAATTACATTGAATTACTTTGAATGTCATATATGGGTATGTTCTATTTTAATTATTTAAAGAATTATTTATTTATTCCCCTCATGACTTGGACATGTATTGCAATTGTTTGAGACCATCACAACTGTGTTTTAAATTGCTCAAAGACCATCTTGAATCTTGCCAGCCCAATTCTAGAGTCATATTTTTCTCATTGATTCCTCTACTTGAACATGATTAATAACCCTGATCTGGGTTCAAATGTGGTGGAGCAGTTTTCCTAGCATGCAGGAACATCTAGATTGAACCCATATCAACAAACAAAACAGCAAATCCCACACTGGGAACTGTACAGCATTATTAGAAGTGCTGTCATCAGGGAATTTAACGGTCTATCCCAACATATTTACATATGAAGAGGTGTAAATATGGGTCCATATATTTATCTGTTTGATAGTGTTTCAGGAATGAGTTCTATGATTGTGAGCCATCGTCATGTGTAGCATTCTACCCTTATTCAGCTTCTTTACCTGTAGCCACCTATTTCCAATACAAAGAACTGGATTCCTACAGTCTGCTATTTATTTCCTTCAGTACTGCCTTCTTGCACACATCCAATGTAGCTTTCAATGTGTTTCCCTCTCAGCAACAACTTTAACAGCTAGAATATAGTGTTTGTTTCTAATTTTCTCTTTTGTCATTAATTTTCAAAGTCATTTAGACCAGCTACACATTCACATGTCTGTTTCTGTCTGGTTAATTCAATTCAGTTACTTTCACTCACATACTTTGAAATTCATCTTGGTGTCCCCAGACTTTCAGAAGGTTTGACTTTTTATTTCCTGACCTGTGTGTGTGTGTGTGTGTGTGTGTGTGTGTGTGTTCATGTGTATGCTGTTGTTGTTGTTTTCTTAGTTGTGTATAATAGGTTTTTCCCCTTTATGTAGTAAAAGTCGTATGGTTTATTAGAAGCACAGTATTATAGATAATTTCCCGTGTGCTCATTCTTACAGTGGACTCTTCTGCCACCCCTAAGATAATCTTGTCCTTCCTGTATTCCGTTCTCTTCTTCCTAAGCCCACACAGCTCCTGACGGGTTTGTCATCTGTGAGGTTTTGCTTTTTCAATGATTGTCATATTAAAAGGATATATAGTTCCTTCTTGCCATCCTCCTATGTTTCATTCTGTTTCCTGAATCCAGGTGCAGAAACTATAGCAATTAATATTAGCCTGAATTTGATTATTTGGTTCTTCAGCATTTCATGGGATTATGTTGACTTGGTAATTTGATTGCTATGCAGATGTGAACTGTACTGATTACATTAAAATATGTAAAGGAAATGAGGAAATATTATCAGACAACACGCAAAATGGCACTCAATTCCCTCCTGCTTAGCACATCCTCCAGGAGAGAATGAGTGGTAAGGATCATAAAGGCTCCACACAGGTTTTTTTTTCAGCTGTGTTTCCTGTATTAAGATGCTTACTACTTATAAGCCTACTAGCCTATACATTTTCACCTAGATTAAAATGTACTGAAAAGTGTCCTGTGTGTTATTTTTAAAGTACTTTGTAGTGTCATTTTAGATAAATTTATAACTTGACTGGCAATTGGGATAGAGAACATGTTAAGAAATAAGGTCACAGGGCTGAAGCCCACTCACCAGTTAAGAGCACAGGCTACTTTTCCAGAAGACCAAGGTTCTATTCATAGCATTCACTTGCAGCTCACATATGTCTCTAGTTCCAGGGATCTCATGACCTCTTCTGGAGTCATTAGGAATAGATATATCTGCAGGCAAACCAAAGACATACTTCATTTAAAAAAAATCAAAACCAAAATAAGTTAGGAAGCATTAGAGTTTGGCTTAGGGTTTCTGTCGCTGTGATAAAAAAACGTGGTGAAATCAACTTGGAGAGGGATGGGATTATTTCATTTTAAGGCTGGTCATGTGGTAGCTTATTTTAATTTTTATTCATTTATTTATTTATTTGGTTTTAGAGTAACTTCTAGCTTGTTTCCATAGCACCTATGTGAATTTGCATTCCCTCCAACAATGCATTGTTCTTTCCTCACACCTCTCCCAGCTTGTGTAACTTCCTGTAAACTACAAATGAGCAGCACCAGCCTAGTCACCCAAGCAGATCACAGCAATTTAGAAAATGAACAGTATGCTTCAGGTTTGAAGTTTGAAGTAAGGTTTCTAAAAATAACCTAGTGCTTAACTTGGTCTTCATGGACAAGTAGAACAGAGATTGCGATTGACATGGCCTCTGATATTTACTCAGAAGCTGGGAAGCACATAGAATTACTGGGTATGCTGGCCCAGTAGTTTCAGAGGAATTGTTGTCTCTCTCTCATCTTGCCATAGGAATAGTAGGCATACAGATGCATATTACCTAGCCCAACTTACACAGGTACTGGAGATTTGAACTCCAGTCAAGCACTTTGACCCCTGAATCATTTCTCTAGCCTAAGAGCTATATTTTAATTACTAGTTTTACAATATAATCTCTGTAGTTTTGTTAGATAAAGTCCTTTATCCTTTACTCCTAATCAGAGAGTAGTCATGTGACAATCATTCCCAGGAGGGGAAGCATGTTCAGGCCTCTCATGTGAAATTTCTGTGTTTACAAATGACTGTTTTCAGTCTATTCTGAAGTGAAGCTCATCAAATGTCATCTGACACTACTTTTTCTTAAATAATTCACACATCTATCTTCCTGGGGTCAAAAATTGCAATCTCCTTTTTTTCTGAAACATGACAGGCAATTAGTTATCATCTAACATCCGAACAAGCAACTTATTCCCCAGAGATTTTTCTGGTTTAATTGTCCCGCTTAACTCATAAGTAAATTGATAAAGCTTCCCCCTTCCCCCTCCCCATAATAGAATGCACAAATAGCCAGGCTTGTTTTTCACTGAGTATTCATTCACATGCTTTGACACACATTGTATCTGTTTGGCCAAATAGAGCATCCACTGTCCATACATGGCTATGTACCACCCGAAGCATGGCGAGTCTGAATATAATACTCTCAGGAACACATGATTTTAAATGATTTCAAGTGTGTGTGTGTGTGCGCGTGTGAGCACGCACGCGCGCACAGGCATCAAATTCTTCGTGAAGTACATTCTGAGTAATTCCACCTCACTCTGAATGAAAGAAAGAGTCCTAATTTGATGATGCAGAAAGTTTTCTGTTGGAATTGGCTAATGATGCCCAAGGTGATAATATGAGAGATTAAGTAGGCATGGCACCAATCTTTGCCACAGTAGCTGATAACCACAAATCTTTATTCTATGACTTCAGGTATGACAACAATTTGACACCTGGATGATGAGATGTGAGTTCAGCTTCGAATCACTGGCCTTGGCCCCAAGGCTTGGCTTTCATTAGTTTGTTTATTGTTCAGGAAGTACCAGTCTAAATTTAACTACATTGCCATAGTAATACAAATATTCTAGAACAATACAGAAAAAATAAAATCTCAAAAACAAAAAAACATGAATTGAACACAGTGTGTTCCTTTCCCACAGATAGCATGAAAGAGTGAGACACAGGACATAGCATCTTCCTGAGAAGCTTCATAGCTCTGAAAGTGGCTGGAAACTGAGTGATGGCTACTTTCATAATGCTATAGTTAGGAGTTAAGTTTGGGACAGAGGACTCTGTACTGAAATGCTGGTCTTGTTTACTTTGAGTGACTTCTAGCATATTTGAGGGTCTGCTGAGCTTTCCTAGTAGCTGGATCAGATGCTTTGTAGGAGGAAAAGAGAATTAGAGATACAGATTAGGTAACTTTCATCTATCAAATATCAAAAATAAAGTTAGACTGTTTGACAGCTTAATTCAGCTTTCAGATGTGAGACCAAGTATGAGACCCACCCCAAATCATTCATAAATCCTTTGATCAACAATGGTGTCTTGACTGCAAGATATACTGGAACAATGGTGGCACAATGCTTGTAGGAGTAACCAATCAATAACTGATTTGACTTAAGACCCATTCTAGTTGTTCGAACCCATATCTGGCACTAACTGGGTGACCAATAAATTAGATATATTAGGTACCTAGAGTAAAACCAAACACACACACACACACACACACACACACAATGTTATGTACTAAGAATATGTAATATACAATACAAATATATAAAATTTATTTATAAATTTATATAAACTACATATAGAGACAGAGACATAGACATATGTGCTAAATCCCTCCCCTCAGGCTACCACAGAAGAGGAGGCAGAAAGAAAGCATGCATAAGAGGCAGAGGGAATGAAGGACACCAAAACCACAGTCTCCTTAAATCAATATGATGAAGGCTAACATGAACTCACAGAGACCTGAAGCAACATGCATAGGTCCTACTCAGGTCTGCACCAGATCTGCTTATATGTTATGGCTTCCAGTGTAGTGTTTTTTAATGGGATTCTTCAGTGTGTAAAAGAGTGGATTTCTTGTTCTTGTGCTTTCTCAGGCTTTTTTATTTCTGTTTGTTTGTCTTGTGCAAATCTGAGATGATAGTTTTATTTTATCTTATATTTTATTTTGTTAGATCTATTATTATCTATTAGAAGTATGTAGTTTTTTTTAATGAGAGACAGAAAGGTGTGGATCTGGATAGGGGGGGCAGTGGAGAGGATCTGAAAGGACTAGATGGAGGAGACTCCATTATCAGGATGTGTTATATACTGGCAAAGAATCCATTTTCAATTTTTAAATAAAGGAAACCTACCAGTGAATCAGCTTAAGACTTGTTTGGAATGTGCTCATATGAGATATTTAGTGTCCAGAAAACAACTGCCTTTGAGAAAGAAAAATAAATTCACCTTCAGTGAGAGACAACAATCACATTCATCATCTCAAAGTAATTTCACCTGTATTAATATATGACAACTCACATACAAGGTCAGAAAAGCTGGTTTGTTCTGTGTAGTGTACAAGGCTTGGCTTGTGAAGAGGAGTGTGTTGAGAACAGTCTCCAGGCCAGCTTCGTTTGCCTTGGAGTAATATTATACACCTATTGGCTTCAAAAAGAAATACAACAGTTATTTAAATCTCTAGATTCCAGAATTCCAAGTTCAAAGTTCCAGCTGATCTGTTCCTACTGAGAGCCTTCTTCTCATATGCCACGAGACCTCCATCTTTCATAAAGCTTCACATGTGAAGCAGAAACTCAAATATTTCTGAGTAGTTCTTGTAAGGAAGCCACTTACACTGGATCAAAACCCCACTCTTAGGATGCCACTGATGCTTAGTTACGTCTATCAAGTTTATCTAAATATTGTCAAAATGGATGTGTTGAAGTTTTAACACAGTTATTTGAGGGGGGGATACCAACATTCAGTCAATAATAAATAGAGTAAGACTAAAATATTTAAAGGATGACATGCTGTAAAGTATAGGCGATGGCTACTAAAATTAAAATTCAACAGAAACTAAAAACAAATTAGAATGTGCAAAGATTTGAATAGGTATGTTTCCAAAGATGATGTGCAAATAGTCAACAGCTTATGAACCACTATGCACTAGGTAGGCATAGCAAAACTACAATGAGAAACCTCATTTGCAATCAATGAAGATTGCTACTATAAATTTTTTTAAAGAAAGACATGAGATTGTGGAATGGGCCCATGGAACTTTAAGACAATACCTTCATAAAATAAAAAAGGGGGAGATATACCCCTGTACACCACAAATTTATTTAAATCATATTTTTTTTATTTTAAAGTTTGTTTGTTTGCTTTTTTAAATTTCAATGCCAAGAACTTTCTGCTGAGTGTCTATGGTGCTCTACAACTTGGCATACTTATGCATAGGTGAAAAGGAAGGATCCACTTACTGGCATAAGACATGGTTCTGATCAGGTATTAAATATGGGGAAGAGGGCATGTTTGTGTTTTTTCTGCAGGATGCTGAAGGAGCATGGTGACCTCCAGAGTGATGGGTGAGATATGCTGATGCCAGGACAAAGAATGATACTGACCTGTGAGCTTGCTGAGTGCCCTGACAATGGTGACTGGGAAGCTGTATTGGACATAAGTTCCCTACCCACTATTGCTTACGCATAGCCCTGATGGGACAAGCTGCCTTGCCTCAAGTTCTTAGACTTTGTTCAACAGAGAATCAAAAAGATAAGTTATACTGACTCTTGTACTGTTATTAAATGTGACAAGTTATTCAGATTCAATCATAGACTGGTCTTAAAATCATTCCAATATTGGAAATAACATTTGGAAGTCTGGTTCTGAACATTTTCAGAGACATATATGGAAATTAGCTGCAGTTCTCTATGATGTTATGTCAGCAAGAGATAAGGTTGGAGCAGGATCTGGATTTCAAACAGGAGTTAGCACATGTGTTAAAGCTCTTTTAATTGTCAAGTTAAAATTACTTTTGTTTCTTCTACAGTATTTAATGTAAGTTGTATTGATTGTAGACCTTCTAATTGTGTTTGTGTTTTGAAATCTAGCATGTCAGTTATGGAAGTCTATCAACCAGCTTTTGTTTTAGTGCCCTGAGTATCACAGTCTTGTTATTCTAAAAATAGCTCACAAAGTACTAGAAGAAATGAGTCAGGCTTTAATGAGAATCAAGAGGGTAGTGGGCTTGATTATTGCTGGTATAACAGCTTTAATTACATTAATTGCTGTCACCGCTGCTTCTGCAATTGCTTTAACACAAGAAGTTAAGACAGCTACTTTTGTTAATCATTTAGCAAAAAAATGTTACTAATGTGTTGAATATACAAGAGGATTTAGATAGGCATTTGAAAGAATGGATTGATATTCTTTATCCTATTCAAATACTGGAAGGAGGTTCAGAATTTAAAAGTAAGGAGTCATCTCGAGTGTCATGCCAAATACCATTGGATTCACGGTAGTTCTAATATTTACAATGGTAGTCATTATAATTAGGAAGAAGTTTAATGACACGTACAGTGTATTTGGCATAATTCTAACACCTTTCGGGATGTTTTAACAATACATGGGGAGTTTATGAATTTCAAGAATGCTGCTCTGCTGAGCGTTGATGCAATATATACTGAAGATAAAATTACCCATGGCCTAAGGTCAGTATTTCTATTTTGGTCAAGCTTCAAAAATGGCATATATAGCTTGATCATGCTAACCCTTTTTGTCCTGGGAATACTTTTATTTCTGCACATTGTGTTAAAGCTTTTCTTCAAGAACATCAACATGTTGGCAGCCAATTACATGGCTTGAATCTGAAAATGGACCCCCAGACAGTTATTAAATTAACAGGCTGGCAAGCCAAGGATGGGTAAGATTCTGCATAGAGCCTTACCAACCTAAGACACAAGTGCATTGCCTTTGATAATGCATATTCTATGACGAGTAAGGAGAGAATTCTCTTCAGAACGAACTAAAACAGGCTCAATCTTGTTAATGAAATAAAAAAGGGGGAGAGGTGAAGAGCCTTTGCGGCTGCTTGAAAGAATATGACATGGGCCAAGGACAAGGAAATGGGCTTCTTGGCAGGAATATGACATTGGCTAAGGACAAGGAAATAGGCTTCAAGCAGGAATCTGACATTAGGCTAGAACAAAGAAGTAATCTCAGGCAGGAAACTAAATATTAAGCTAGAACAAAGAAGTAATCTCAGACAGGAATCTAAATTTTAGGCTAGAACAAGGAAGTAGGCTCTAGACATGAAAATGACCTTGGGCTAGGACAGGAAAGTAGGCTTAGATAATTTGGTCATCACTAAAAACAGTGATTACAGGAGTGTTCATGAAATTGGGTTTAATTGCTTGCTTTTTCTTTGACTATCTGTGTTTATTGTATTGCTTGTTTCTTGACTATTTGCATCTATTGTATTGCCAAACCCTCAACCTAAAACTGACCTTAATACATGCAGGTAATCAAAATGGTATAAAAGCATAAAGGAGAAGGGGGATGGTATATGAGGAGTTCTAGAGAGGGAAAATGTGGAAAGGGGTTAACATCTATATTGTAAATAAATAAAATATCTAATAAAAAGATAAAGGAATAAAAATGAAGAAAGAGTGAGAGTAAAACAAGAAAGAAGAGAGGGTGAAAGAAAGGAGCAATCACTGGAAAGCATGTGGATGAACAGGGATTATTTTACTGTAATTATGGAAAAAATGTTACTGTACCTAGAAAATAGGATGGTTATTCAAACATAATTGCCATATTCTGTTGCAATTCCACTTGTCAGAAAACCACACCAAAATGAAATCAAAGGCAGGAAGAGATATTGGTCTGTTTGTGTTCAGTGCAGCACTAGTCACAACAGACAGAAGTAAAGTTGGGGTCCTTAAATAGAGGCATAGGTTAAACAAAGTGTGATAGGTATTTACAGTGAAACATAGTTTATCCTTAATTCTGCAGGAAACTCTGATACTGCTGCTATGAGAAATAACCTTAAGGACATTCTCCTAAGTGGAATGAAGCTGATGAGAGGAATCCATGCCAGGAATACTCCGTAAGGTCTTCAGAGGATTCGGATTCATATGCATGGGCTGGAAATGTGATGGTCTGATGGGGATTGAGAACTAGCTATAAAACTAGACACTTGCATCTAAGCTGGGTACAGAGCTTCAACATAGAGAGATAAAAACACGCCGGGCGGTGGTGGCGCACGCCTTTAATCCCAGTACTTGGGAGGCAGAGGCAGGCGGATTTCTGAGTTTGAGGACAACCTGGTTTACCGAGTGAGTTCCAGGACAGCCAGGGCTACACAGAGAAACCCTGTCTCAAAAATAAAAAAAAAAGAGAGAGATAAAAACATTCCAGAGATTATTGTTGGCGATGGACAAACAATAATCGGAATGTGTAGTGTGTGTATTATAGTTTATCATAATTAAATTTTTTAAAGTCAAATTATTAATTACAAGTGTTTCTGTAAAAAAAATTCATGACAAAAAAGAACCACATATACATATATACATACACACATACATGAATGCATAAATGCATAAATGCATACACACACACACATACATACACACATACATACAAAAAGACAGTATTTTAAAAGCAGTATGAATTTAAATGGTAGAGGATTTTGTCAGCATTTTAAAAATGCTTTGTGGGTTATGATGAGCATTTCAAGCTAAAATCACCATGGCGGTGGAATACTCTAATGCTAGAGTGGAAATAGTTTTCAGCTTGTCTGCAAAGGCTAAACTCATTGTGAAAAGGATTAAGTGCTTTTTAACAATTATTATTTTATCATATGTGTATGAGTACTTGTCTGCAATTATGTTGGTGTACCAAGTGCAGGACTGGTGACTTGGAGTGAGGAAAAGAGTGTCTGGACACCTATAATTAAAGTGACAGAGAGTTGTGAGTCAGCACGACATGGATGCCAATATTCAAATCCAGGTCCTCTAGAAGCAGCCACCTGTACTCTTAACCACTGAGCTATTGCTCTAGCCCCTGTTTAAGCAATTTTATAAACAGATTGAAAGCCTCCATAAGCTACTTAGGCCTTCCTCACTAGCACCACTGTCAACTTATGCTAGTAAAATACAGAAAATGTCTCTCAAACATCAAGAGAAGTCATTAAAACAGCTGCCACAAGATCCCAACTGCAGCTTCAGGAAGCAGAAAGAAATACTGTGATTCCAAGTGTTCTGGTGAATGTATGTCAACAGAGAGTGATGTGTCAAGGGAAAACTGGAACAAAAGACTTCTTTAATTGAAGAGAAAGTATTAGGAGGCACAGATATTCTCAGTGACTGGAGAAAGTGACCCATGGTTGGAGTCAAGTAGTCATCAATAAAAACAGTAAGTAGGTAGGAAGATCTACATGTATGTAGAGTATAAAAAGAGTAAAATGATTTTGATGGGTTTGAAGGCATTCAAATCTGTGTAAAGTTGAAAGCAGAAGATGAGACAAATGCTTTCAAATTTCAGATTGAGAAGAGGTGAAGAGAAACGTCTTTAGATGACCTTTATATTACTTGACATTACTCATTCAATTTCCTAAATAGAAGATATTTAACTAAGGAAAGAAAATGCCTAGGAATGAGAGAACCAGTCACTGACCAAAAGAAGTAATTTGTTGGTAGTGATGAATGTGGAAATCAATTTGACAAGTTAGCATTGACTCTGAGAGCTCAACACATTCTGATGCGATTTCTAGGTGCAACACTATAGAAATGTTTATTTTACAGAGGTACTAATGTAAATGTATATACATAAGATCATAGCTGCACTACCCTTACATGCGTTTTCTCTACAATACATACTTGCAGGAGGAGAATGTCATATTGTGAAAGATAAAAGCAATTTCGTGTGTGATGGTGGGAGAAAGAAATACCTGTATATCTAAAAATGTGCTAAAGAAACAAAACATTGAAACAACACCTAGAATCAGCTATTAAGTAAGATTGGTGCTAAGGACAGAGTATGGAGTGAGTTAGAGGAGAAAGTTAAGAAAGAAGCGATACACAATCTATTGTATTTATTGTATATAATACTGTGTTTAAATTCTGCAACAATCTGTCTAGCTGTGTATCTTTATATATGTACTTCCCTATATTTATGCAACAAGCCTGCTGTTAGTCACTTTCTGTTGCTGTAATAAAACACCACGGCCAAATAAAACACATGGAAGAAAAAGAGTTTTTGAGGTTTATTGTTTCAAGAAGTGGAGTCTGTAAAAGTATGAGTGTCCCAGCTTCAAACAGCAAGAGCATGGAGCAAATAATTTATATCTTCTATCTTAAATATAAGCAGAAAGAACTGGAAGTTAGGCAAACTTATGAACTCTCAAAGGCTGCCCATCATTGCAGTAATTCCCTCAGCGCCACCAATAGGGCACCAAGTGTGCAAATGCCAGAGGTTTGAAAGCATTCCTCATTCAAATCACAGAAATGTATTCTTATTTTTTTTTAAGAAAATTGAAAATGTATTTTTTTTAAATTCCTCAATAATAGGAAGCGAAACACTTCTATCTCCAGAACTATGTCTTCTAGTAATGATTGGCATCACTTCTGGACAGAGTGTCCGGGGTCAAACCCTGACTCTGCATACAATATGATTACTTTCATCTTTACATTTCTTCATCTGTAAAATTGGAAAAACCAAGAACATCACAATTTCTAGGTCATGACTTTTTTTATACATGTTGAGTTAAAACATACGGGAGTCACAAGGAGCAAAGCTAGGCACTTGGTCAATACTACAATACAATAAAATCTATCTCACTTTGAGATTTAATAATTAGGCATATTTTTTTCTCATGAGATTTTTAGTCTTGATATATTCTCATGACCTTTTCACTGTAGTGAGTTTATCTAGTAGTCATTATGCAAATTTGCTAATTATTTTATCTTTAAAAATAAAAATATAATTGATGCCAGCTTGCTATTTTGTTATTTGCAGCAGTACCAAAATTTACTTGAATAAATATGCATCTTTTAATGTTCAATTTCTGGTTTATGAATTCCTTACACATAAATGAAGCTTGAAATAAGCAATGCCAACTTACTTCTAGTTTGCTACTATTGGAGTAGATGGTAGTTGATCAGTAGGAAATCTGAAAGAAGCCTGATACTATCAAGTGGGCATAGGGTGGCAGGCAAGATTGATTACTCTGGAGCTACTAACATGACTGAATGGTTTAGAACACTTGATGCTTTTCTAGAGAACCCAAGTTGGGATTTCAGCAAGCATTTCTAGGACAAAAGTGAAAGGGCTACTTACAGAAAACATAAGTGGACTTGCATGATGGAGAAAGAACAGGGTAACAAGGATGTATATGGTCAAAGTACATGATAGTTAAATGAAACTTTCATTACAAAATTTATAACTTTCTATAATAAATAGCCACCAATAAAATTACATTAAAATCTATTTTAACATGGAAACTGACACTGCCTTTTTTCCCACAAGTGAGAATATAACGAAAAATCAACTATGTTAGTGAACTAACTGCATTAGCAGTAAAATTATAAGGGTGATGGAGCAGGCAACCAACCATTTTGGATCCTAGGAACTGTGATGCTGGTGTTATTAGAGCCGACCACTCAAACTACTTTGGGTTGAGTGTGCTGTACAGTCTTTCAGGAGAATTTCATCAACCTGTAAGGGGAGAAAATGCACCAGGAAAATACCAATGAACACAGAGAAAATAAAATGTATACTGAGACTAAAAGAGATAGCAGCAAGACCGGTATAAAAAGCATCTACAATACTGGCTAGATCTGAGATCCCTTGGCCGAGACATGCATCTGTGGCATGGTCATTGGGCTGGCAAAGCAGGGATGAAAGCAGGAGAGCAATAAAGAATAAGGTTAGTCTGAGTCATTGCTCTACTAGAATCAGTCCTGCCTTTGTGCCCAAGGCTTTTGGAAAAAATACAAAGTATTAAAATTACTAATTATGAGCACACGTTAAACCATTCCACAAGGCCTCCATGATTACACAAACTGCAGACAAACTTTCTAATTGCTGATATGGGATCCTGTGGTGTTTAATATTGTATTAAACCATGGTACCAGCTCTTTAGTTACTTATGCAAAAATCACATCTGCAATTGATAGAAATATTTATCAGTGTGTTCACTAAAATGAAAAGGCACCGGAGCGAGTAATAACATTTAAAACAAATAGGAAAGCCCAAATGGAAATGAAGCATTTGAATAATTTCACAGTGTGTAGCCTGGAATAAATGATATCAAAACCCACTTCTGTTTCAAATCAATAACACTGAAATGTGACAGAATCTTGATGATACTTTGTATAAAAAAAATTAATCCATAAAAATATACTTGTAAAACATTTTCAGACAATAGGATATTTACCCTTCTTCTTCTGTATAAGTTGATTGGCTCCTTGAAATGATTAATGTATTTCTTTCATAGTTATCATCAAATAGTATTTATTTATGCTAAAATAAAAACCCACTGTTTAATATTTTCTTTAAGAGTGTAGGGAGTTATTTTAAATTCACATCATTTGGGGTTCCCGGTTGAAGATAATACCTGTGAGTCAGAAAGTCAGATGCGTGCATGGATGTCTGCAGATTTTTCTGGTTTGTTAAAGTGTTCAGTCACGTAAAAGCTTCCTGTCCTAGCTATGCCCGCTAAAGTGGTTTTTTAACAACTTCAGTTCCACAATTTCTAATGTCCTGATGAATTTATTGTCAGCCATCAGTGAATCCATCCTCATTCACCCAAGAAGTTTCCAGAAGTTTCCTGTTTCATTTCTGCAGTGATTTTCAAGAATCATGGGTAACAGTAAGTGACCTTTATGGCAAACAAAGATTCCAGGTTGTCTATGAATTTTATGTGGCAGGATATCACTTTTCAGGACTCACTTAAAATCATTTTTGCATTTATTTTGCTCATAACATATTACATATTTCTCATATTACATATGTGAAAGCAAGAGAGAACATGTGTGCTGTATAAGACATGAGTTACCTATGGTGATCAGAGGAAAACTTTCTGGAGTCTGATCTCGCCTACTGTGTATGTCTCTGTAAATGTTGCTTTTATTTCCTCAGATGAAGTGATGAGATGAGAGCCATACTCAAGTTTTACAAATACATAGCTTGCGCTGAGCCAAGAGCGGTTTCTATCTCTGTTCTAACTATTCCTAGGCCTAGGCCTGGAAGCTTCTAGTCTCTGTAAAACTTAATGTAGGCCCAGAATTTTTCAGCCTCTGAAATGACTGAATAGCTCACCCTTTCTAGTTCTTTCTGAACTCTGGCTGGTTCAACTCAGCTATTCTGGCTCTAAATTCTTTTCCAAAAAGACTGATTCAGTCTGGCTCTCTGAGGCTTCTGACTGAATCACTCTGCCTGGGCTCTTACTAACTTCAGCAATATGTTCTAATCTTCTGGCTCCTTCTCAACCTTTGGGTTCTTTTGTCTTCACCTGCAATCTACCTCTGTAAAAACTGTTCTAGTAAATCTGTTCTCTCTCTCTCTCTCTCTCTCTCTCTCTCTCTCTCTCTCTCTCTCTCTCTCTCTCTCTCTCTTTCTCTCTCTCTCTCATCACTTATCTTTCACGTCTATTCTCCCAAGAGTTGAACATAACCTCTCTAACTCATTCTGTTATATTTATATCTGTTATATCTGTTTCCCCGATCTGTCACTTTGTCTTTCCCTTAATTAGACAACACCTTCAAACGTGGCTGCTTCCTTCTACAAGCTAACTTTACTTATATTGTTTGGGATTAAAGGTGTGTGCTAAGTGTCTGTCTTTATTCCAGCCAGAGGGTTTAAACGTATGTCATTCCATCTAAGTCACACAGACCTGGAAGGTCTTCAGATCTGATTCAGAGCAGCAATGGTGCTAGATTAAAATTTTTCTACTTGTCCCAAGAATTAAACTTGTGTCATCTGGTTTGGTAGCAAGTGTCTTTATGAGCAGAGCCATCTTGCTGGCCAAATTCTTCATTTTTCTGGTTTGTTATTATTTTTCTTTCCTCATGCATAGAAGTATGGTTTTAGAACTTCTTATTCTGTCAAGGAAATCATCACACTAGAATCTAAATGTCAGGGTCAGAGTTTAAGAAAGCCAAGTAGACAGTAGAACAGAGTGGCTTAGTTTCCAAAATGCAGCCCTGCACAGACTTGGCAGCCTATACTGGAGCAACACTTAGAAACAAGTAACAGTTGCTGACTGGTGTAATAAGCCAGCTGCAGACATCAGTCCAGCATGGTTACATAGGCAGATGCTTCCAATTAGACCTACAAAGATATGGCTATTTTGTTATCCATCTCAAGCCTACAATCTTGTCACCATATATCTTTAGTTATTTCCCCATCACAGCAGCCTTCTGGCCACAACATTACTTGTTCATGATGTTGAGGACTTATAAACACCAGAGCCTTTGATCTATAAATTCACTATTTGATATTTGTGCAAACATTCTTTTCTCTTTTGTCATTTGTAACCCTTTAGGCGTGGTGACATGTCTTTTCTTCTCATAGCAAGATAGGAAGATTGTAGTGGTTGTTAATGAGATCTGCATCTGCTGGAAAGAATTCCATGTTTTCTTTTTACTTTTTTTCTTTTTTTTAAATTTATTTATTTTAAACTCCTGATTTTATTTGTCTCCCTGTTCACCCTCCAACTATTCCACATCTCATACCTCCCCCCTACCCTCTATCTCCATGAGGATGTCCCAACCCCCCACTTTCCACCCCATCTGACCTCTATACTCCCAGGAGCCTCCCGTTTCTTGAGGGTTAGGTGCATCTTCTCTAACTAAACCCAGACCAGGCAGTCCTCTGCTGTATATGTGTTGGGGGCCTCATATCAGCTGGTGTATGCTGCCTGGTTGGTGGTCCAGTGTTTGAGAGATTTCAGAGGTCCAGGTTGAGACTGCTGGTCTCAACAGGGTTGCCCTACTCCTCATCTTCTTCCAACTTTTTCCTAATTCAACCACAGAAATCTGCAGCTTCATTGGTTCAATATAAATATATGCATCTGACTCTTTCAGCAACTTGTTGGGTCTCCTGCATTGCAGTCATTTTGGTGAGTGCTCCATAGCCTCAGTAATAGCGTCGGGCCTTGGGACCTCCCCTAGCTAGAGCTGGATCCCACTTTGGACCTGTTGTTAGACCTTTTTCTTAAGCTCCTCTCCATTTCCATCCCTGCAATTCTTTCAGACAGGAACAATTATGGGTCAGAGTTTTGACTATGGGATGGCAACGCCCTCCCTCACTTGATTCCCTGTCCTCCTGTTGGAGATGGGCTCTATATGTTCCCTTTCCCAACTGTAGGGCATTTAATCTAAGGTGAAATGAGTCCTGAGAGTTTCTCACCTCCCAGGTCTCTGATGCATTCTGGAGTGTCCTCCCAACTTTCTACCTCCAGAAGTTGACTGTTTCCATACTTTCTGCTGGCCCTTGGGGATTCAGTCCTTTTCTCTCACTCAATACCAAATTAGGTTACCCTACACATACCCCGACCCTCCCAGTGACCCACATCCACTTTCCCTCCCGTGTTTTCAAGATGCAGAACAAAAACAGAGGCTTTATTGTATCCAGTAATGTAGTTAATCATCAGGACTGAATCTGCAGTTGTTTCTTATGACTACCTTAACATACATTATTGAGCAAGTGCTGGACACATGGAAATGTATTGTCTCATCAGTTTGGGGACCTGGTAATGGAGGTAAGGGCTTTGGTAAATGTACTTCTTTATGAAGGCTGGAAGAGACCATATTTCCCATGATTTTCTCTTAATTGTGGCATATTATTTCAAATCTTCAATTCTACTTGATAAGTAGAAAAAAACACATCAGAAACTCATTGTCACATGAGATTTTTTTCTTTATCTCCTCTACTTCTGTATGCAGATTCTGTTTTCTGAAATCCATTTTAATGACACCATTTTAACTCCGAAGAGCTCCTCTCTTAAAAAGGTCACATTCTGAGGGTCTGGGACTTAGCCATTCAATATAACTTTAATTATAGGTGTGATTCGTCCCATCACAGTGGATTTTCCAGTTGTTGGCCATGAAACTCTTGAGTCCAATATATAGTTTGAGTTTTCCTAACTATAATGAGAAGAACTGTAATCACAGTGTGTTCTGCGTAGGAAACATGATAGGACCTAAACAGAAAAAGGCTATATTTGTGTTCAGTGAGGTGCTGAATAAGCAGAGAGGTCACATGTAATTTAGTTGTTAAGCTGTTAAGTTCTCATCTCTACACACCATGTCTACCTCTGTGACTCTGTCCCTCCTTTTTATTGGCTACACAGTGATTTCATAAAGCTTCATATCCTCTCTAGCACCTAGTGCCTAAAAACATGACACTTCTCATGAAGTAGAAGCTTGACCCAATAGAATTGCTGACTTTAGCTGCAATGAAACCCCATCTATTACCCATTCAATGGAGAGAAAAAAAACTCCATTAAATATGTTTTCTATCCATGCAAGAACTTGAAAATCTAGAAAAGCATGAAATAATTTAAGATTTGTAATTACGTTAAATAGGACAAAGTGTTGGAGTTTTCCCCCAATTATCGTTTGAAGTGCTGGATTTGTTTTAAGATATTGTGCAAATTTGATTTTGTCATGGAATATTTTGGTTTCTCCATCAATATTGATTGAAAGTTTTGCTGGGTATAGTAGTCTGGGCTGGCATTTGTGTTCTCTTAGGGTCTGTATGACATCCGTCCAGGATCTTCTGGCTTTTATAGTCTCTGGTGAGAAGTCTGGTGTAATTCTTATAGGTCGTCCTTTATATGTTACTTTACCTTTTTCCCTTACTGCTTTTAGTATTTTTTCTTTGTTTTGTACATTTGATGTTTTGATTATTATGTGACAGGAGGTATTTCTCTTCTGGTCTATAGTATTTGGAGTTCTGTAGGTTTCTTGTATATTTATGGACATCTCTTTCTGTAGGTTAGGAAAGTTTTCCTCTATAATTTTGTTGAAGATATTTACTGGTCCTTTAAGTTGGGAATCTTCCCCCTCATCTATACCTAGTATCCTTAGGTTTGGCCTTCTCATTGTGTCCTGGATCTCCTGTATGCTTTGGGTTAGTAGATTTTTGCATTTTGCATTTTCTTTGACAGTTGTGTCAATGTTTTCCATGGTATATTCTGCACATGAGATTCTCTCTTCTATCTCTTGTATTCTGTTGGTGATACTTGTGTCGTGTCTATGACTCCTGATCTTTTTTTTAGGTTTTCTATTTCCAGGGTAATCTCCCTTTGTGATTTCTTTATTGTTTCTACTTCCGTTTTTAGATCTTGGATGGTTTTGTTTGATTCCTTCTCCTGTCTGATTATTATGCTCTAATTGTATTCTGAGAGAGAAGCATTATTTTAACAGGAAGGGTAATATGTAGGAGGAGCTGAGGGGAAAGGAGCACCAAGAGGAAAAGATGGAGTAAGGAAAGAAGATGAAGTAGATGAGAAGCTCGGTAATGAGAGAGAAAAAGAGAGAGAAAGAGAGTGAGGCATGGAGGCAGAAGTTCACGTGTCTCCACTAGTCAAAGATAGTTTACATAGCTAGGTTGGGTATTAGGTTACAGTTCTGATTGAGCATTACCATACTTATAAAGCCCTTGATTAACATTTAAAAAAATTGTATAAAAGCAAAATGGAAAAGGGGGGCACAGTATAGGGGTTTTCTGGGGAGGGGAAATGGGGAAAGGGATTAGCATCTGAAATGTAAATAAAATATCCAATTAAAAAAAAATAGGACAAAGTGTCATAGAGTCTGCAGAATACCATATGACTCCTCTCTAAAGACTTTAAAACAATTATTCAGTTGCCAACACCTGATGGTGTTCTACAAAATAACACATAGATAATGTTGCAACTGAACTAAGGCCTTTCAATATTTTTATTATGAAGAGCTAAGAAGTAACTGTCAATAACTTAGAATGTAGCTGTAAGTGGAGATTCAGTTTTGACAGTTACGATCAAGGTAAAACCATGTCAGTATGACACCTCATTCTCCATAACATATTGTAGAACTTAATGACTGCCTAATACTAATTGAAATTTAAACTTGCATTTTGGAATCTCATGTCTATTTTGTTTAATTTCTGTCTAAAGTACAAGTTGTACAATAACACCACACCGGTGTGTGTCCTGTATGTTCTTACTGTATTCCAAACACTGTGCATATTTTATTAAATAAATAAATAAATAAATAACATGGTGTGAATTTTGACCAATAGATAAAATATTATGAAAACCTGGAATAAGTTTTATGGAAAATTATAACATGACGTTATTAGAGATTGTCTCATCATGAAAATATCAAAATGAAATCATGGTGGCACACTGAGTGGCTTCTGTTTTGGGACTTGTACAGCACATCAGCACTTCCCTGAGACAAGTTTATAGAGTTTCATCTCAAGTGTGAATGGCTCTGTGCCTTTTTATGGTTACTGCTGTTTCATTTTCTTGTCATTGGTTATTATTAATCGTACACTTAAACTGTTTCAATGGTATCAGATGGGCTTCAGAAAACAACTGACGATCACCTTTCCCTTCTTTCTATCATATAATAATCGTCCTAGCCATAAAGTAAATGTGGTGCAGGCACGCAGGCACCTGGGAGTGTCTGCAGCCTTTACAACCGGAGGTGCAGTTTTCTTGAAAACCCTCTAATCAACCATTTTGGGTTTTATGAATACACTTTGATTTTATTGTGTCCCAAATTCTGCAGTTGATTTTAGGTGCATTAGTTACCCACACCCCAAGCCCAAGCCATCTTCTCTGTATCGGCATTTCTAGTGAAGTGTTACCTGCATTCTACATTTACTCAGATCTCTCTGATGCCTATGACTTGTGTTTCTAGTCTTGTAACTTTAGGTCCTTCCTCTAAGATGCCATAGCATTGAGTATTCTTAGACATCCTAATGAACCTTTGATA
The DNA here is from genome assembly GCA_030674055.1 of Rhabdomys pumilio. Classification (NCBI taxonomy): domain Eukaryota; kingdom Metazoa; phylum Chordata; class Mammalia; order Rodentia; family Muridae; genus Rhabdomys; species Rhabdomys pumilio. The sequence goes on from JANHMN010000026.1 coordinate 5,660,340, forward strand.
TTGCATGTACTATCTATGTCATACGAAAAATAAGAGCTAGTATCATTAATATATGATAAAAGATGTAAAGACATTTATTTCCAAATCCATGCCCACCTTCTACTTTCTGTCTTGTTCCTCAAGATATATGGCTGAAGGTTTTATTTCATTGTAAACATCTTACTTTTTCTTTTAAAACAACACTCTTGCTATTTGTGTTAATTGCAACTTAATTAGTTTCTGCATAATCGTTAGCAGATGGTTCAAAATCCATGTCAGATCTTACTTCTTCCAGGAAAATTTTAAGTCTCTATTTTGTTAAGCTTTGTTATTTTCTACATTTCCTTAGATCAAGAGATTCTGTTTGCCTTGTTTGTATTAAATTATATTAATTTTTCTTATCAGTCTATATCTGATACATGACATATTCTTAATTATCTTTTTATTTCATGTGTCTGTAAGAGTCTTTTTTTCTTTTTTTAAGATACTACAGGCAATAGCTAATTATATTTTTCCTTTCTTTTTTTTCTTTTTTTATTGGATATTATATTTACATTTCATATTTTATCCCCTTACCCTATTCCCCCACCACCACCCAGGAGCCTCCTATCCCATCCCCCCTCCTTCTGCTTCTAAGAGTCTTCCATTAGTATATAATCTATACATTTTCTTTCTCTATCTATAATCATAATAAGAAGAGAACATTATTATTCTCTGCATATGTCTCAAGATTAAAATTTCATCTTTATCATCTGATATTTATTTTCTGTAAATCAAAAGTAGCTGTGGTGGCTGGGGTGCTTAGTAAGAATGTTGCTCAAGCATTAGAACATGTGTTTAAATATTCAGCATTTATGTCAGGAGAATCAATTGTCAAGTGGATGTTTTCATTTTAGTTATCCATAACACAGTTTTCTTGGTACTAATGTACTCTGACCTGGGACAGAAGACAGAATATCGTGTTTACTCCAATAAACTCAGATGATATGCTCTTACATAATAGTTCACACTTCTCTTCCAGCGGACCCAGGATCAATTTCCAGCACCCACATCAAATGGCTCACAACCACCTCTAATTCCAGATCCAGAGACTCTGCCATCCATGGACACAATCAAGAATGTATCTATACAGAAACACCCCTCTCTTCAACACACACACACACACACACACACACAGAGAAAGAGAAAGAGATAAAGAGAGAGAGAGAAAGTTCAATAGTTTAATTTCAGTTTCATTAATTTTCAAGAAAAGAAAAACTGTAAACTAAAGATATTACTGCATACACACTTAAAAAGTGAATGTAGAAAACTTTGATAAGGTAAAATATTATTGGGACATGCAGAGTTAATCTTCATCCTTATGGTAGTGATTTTGGTGAGTATGGTAATGGTGATGGTGATGAAATTTTTGAGGAAAGAACTCACTATCATTGTCCAGCTCCTCCTTTCTCCTTCTTTTCTTCAACTTCTGTATAACCTTGCCTTGTTCTCTTTCAAATCTATGGCCTCTGGAGTCTTTCTTTGCATATATATATGTGTGTGTGTGTGTGTGTGTACAATATATATGTATACATATGTATATATTGTATATAAATATTAAATATATTATATCCAAACAGATTACAGGTAGAAAATCATTGTCTCATATATATATATATATATATATATATATATATATATATATGTATGTATATATTCCACCTGATATGCCTGTATAATTATATATACACACACACATATATATGTATGTATATATGTAATTTCAGGGCCAACCTCTTAGTCTTGGATGATGACATGGAACTACACTTCTATTAGGTCTATCTTAACAAACTCTAAAGGTTACTGATGACATTACAACTTTAAAATCACATATTAATGAACATTTCATCTTACCATTAAAGGAACCCTTTAGGTAAGTAATTTTGAAGGTGTCAGTCAACACCTGTGATTTCACAAATGCCATTTGAATTTATCACTTCATGTGAGCATTGATGATAATGAGAGGGAACATTCTTCTTAACAATCATATTTCTCCCAGTATCCCTCCAGTCTATCATACTCATTATTCTCAAAGTGTTTTGAAGTGCTTCAGCCAGTAAATTTTTTTAGTTTTGTCACAGGTTTGTGATCACATATTTTTGAGAGTGTGTATGATATCTTTTAATCCTTTAATTAATGTAGTATGTTAAAAACATTGTAAAATTTATCATCATAATCATCGTCGTCATCGTCATTGTCACTATTATCATGATCATGATCACCAGTGGCAGCAGCCTCAGCACTAGCTCCAAGTCACAATTGTATTCTTTACCTTTGAATGATTCAAACGCAGTCTTAATTTCTCCAGTGTTGTCACAGCTTCAGGCTTCAGAGTCTGAAGTTGGAACACAAAACTACCTAGGCAACCCATCATGCTTTTCTCATTTGCAGTAATGCATTGTGAAGGGCATTGACTCTGCGTGCCCCTTTGAAGCTCCAGGACATGATTGCAAATGACATGTGTGACATCCAGCAGTCTCCTCCCCCACTTTTAGTCGACATGTTAGTGTATTACACTGGGAAGTCGGAACATGGAGGCAAATGGCAGCTCCTGTCACCTAATGAGACGTTTATTAAGAAACTAGGACTGATTATAAGTTGCAAATTAGCCATAATGTAAGTAATCAGCTGAGATGTCACATTGGTGGAGGAAAAATGATAAACAGCCAACTGCTCATCCCGTGCTCATCAGAAAGAACCCGCAGTTCATTACAAACTGTAATTTGATGGAATCCCAAGATGTAGGTGGAGGAAGGCAGTGGTTTCTCTAATGTGCATCTGTCAATGCCGTTTCTATGTTATTTCTATGCAGACTTCACAGATCACTTAATCACCCCAAAGAGGTTTTACATTTTTATCTAAGTACAATGTTTTGACTTAGAAAGTAGCAGAAGAGACTATGGGGACAAAATGAAAGGAAACAACAGTATAGCAAAGAATGCATGGGGATACCTTCAATGACCACAGCCGCACGTTGGGCAGGAAGTCACACATCACTACTGTAATAAATATGTACATGGTGACCATGCTTAAAAACACAAACTTTAAATGGAAGAGACGTTATACAGTGGATAGATAAAAATTCTTACTGGTCATACAAAGATTACTAAGATTCAAAAAAAAAAAAAAAAACAAAGATATCCTAGAATATTCTGAAGTTGTCACTGGAGACATTTTCAGTTTTGTTAAAAATTGGTGCCTTTGAAGTATGGATATTTTACATGTTATATGTGATAAGCTGTCACTTATATCCAAATAGCCAAGCAGATTCCAGGTAAAAACCTTTTTCATTTATGTCAGATAAGTTTCCAAAATACTTTCAACTATAAAGATAATAAAAATGAATATCCCCAGTGTCCTCAAATCTAAGCACTTCGCTCATACCATAAATGCACAAATAAGAATATTGGTATTCACTGATTTGGAGATATATATATATATATATATATGTATATATATATCACATGCACAGATACACATATATGGCATATATGTGTATTATGTATATTAGATCAAATATGTCATATCGATGTTATATAACATTAGACAATGTATATATTATATATATTGAATGATATATATGATATATGTGGTCATATATAATATTATTAAATACTAAGTAGTATACTTAATATGTATATTAAATAGTCATTCTTTATTTTTAATAAAAGAAATAATATTCTCTTTTAGGAAGATAATTTCTTTAAAGTTGGACATTTTATACATTTTATAGCCAATAAAACATTAAGCAAAAACCAATATAATGAAAGTATACATGTGAAAATATACAGCATAGAAGAGTAACTAGAAGTACAAAACAGTTTAAATGAAAACACATAATATTTGGGATTATTGGAATATATTTTGAACCAGTGTGATATGTTCAGTTCTTTTACACACATTTTGCAAGTGTCTCTTGCTAGTTACTATTTAAATTTTTCTTGTAGTACATAACCTTAAATCAAATTTTGATACAGTGGCTTAAATTTTTTATGTATTCACCAATCACACTTTCACACTGTACAGACTCAGAGAATCTGTAAAATAAACAGATACATTTGAGAGTGAAAGGTGGTGGGGGATAAGAATGGATTGGAGAAGAGGAAATGAAGGTTATATTTGATCAAACACATTTTATGAATTAGAAACTACTGTAGTAAAAATATATTTAAAGTATCCAGATATTAAAATAGAAATTGACATTTTTAAGATTTCTTTTACTGTAATGAAAGTAGTTTGGAGAAGGAAGGATTTATGTCATTGTACACACATTACAATACACCATTGAAGGTAGTCAGGACCATAGTAACTCAAGGCAGGAATCTAAAAGCAGGAACTGAAGCAGACACCATATAGAGATAATGTTCACTGCCTTCCTCCTGAAGGCTTGCTCCATTTGCTTTTCCACACAATTCAATACCACCTGCCCAGGGGTGGGACTACTCATCCCACAAGCATGTCTACATAATGAACTTGTGGTTCAATCAATCAATCAATCAATCAAACAAACAAACAAACAAAAAACAAAACATAAAAATAAGAATATAAGAATGGAAGAAACTTAACAGAACCGTTTTTAGCTCCCAGGGTCTAAATCACCAGCCTGGGAACACACATATACAGCTGGAACTCATGGTCCCAGCTGTATATGTCATGGAGGATGGCCTTGTCGGGCATCAGTGGGAGAGGAGATCCTTGGTCCAGTGAAGGCTGGATGCCCCAGTGTCAGGGAATTCAAGGGCAGGGAGGTGGGAGTGGTTGGGTGGGTTGGGGCACACCCTCATAGAAGCAGGAGGACGGGGGATGGATAGGGGGTTTCTAAAGGAGGGAATGAGGAAAGGGAATAACATCTGAAATGCAAATAAATGAAATATCCAATAAAAAATTAAAAAAGAATTACAAAGTTAAGAGAGATATAGCCATCGCCTGTTCAAATGGTGAGAAGCCAAAGCACTAATAGCATCCGTGTGCCAACATTGAATTATAACCCTTAAGGGATAATAAAAGTCATCAATTGCTGTTGGTAGGGTATAAGTAGAGAAGCCACACAGAAAGCTGATTGTCATGTATTCATACAAACAAATGTGGTCTAGATGTAGTGATTCTCACTTACTCGAAATGATGAAAAACCTGTTCATGAAAACCTGCTGGGACTGGTTATAGCAGTTTTATTCATGATAAACTAATGCTTGAGTCAACTGAGAGGTCCTTGAAAAAGTGAACAAAAAAATCGAATTTTGGAATGTTTGACAATAGTGTGTTATTTAGCATTGAAAAGAAATTTAGCTACAATCTACTAAAAGAGCTTTTATGTGAGTGAGTTTTGTTGACTTGAAATGGTCCCCATAGCATGAGAACATTCTAGAAAGCACAAAACTTAAATCAATGTACTACTCTAGTGACTACTAGTGACTACTCTATCTATGACAGAGGACACTGAGGGAAGATCGCCGTGAAAAGCTGTATTTTATATTTTTTACAATTGTATTTTATGTGAACATGGGTGTTTTGTCTGCATCTATGTCTGTGAACCACTTGCAAAAAGAGGTTAGAAAAGTGTGTTCTGTCCCCTAGAACTGGAGATGTTATAGATATTAAGCTGCCATTTGGCCACTGGGCCTCAAACTCTGATCTTTTGCATGAGCAACCAGTAGGCTTTAAGCGCTCTGAACCAGTGAGCAATCTGTCTATTCCTCACTTTGAGACTTTTTGTTTTGCTGTGTTGTGTTTGAGTTTTGTTGTTGTTGTTGTTTGGGTTTTTTGGAGGTTTTGTTTTTGTTTTTTTTTTTTTTTCTTTTTTTTTTTGAGGTTGATAACATGAAGTCTGGTATTTTAAGAAAACAATGGCTATAGTTCTCACATTTCTATCATCAACAAGATAAGTGAAAATACGCTGTAGTGGTGGTGACTCACACCTTTAGTCTCCGCTCTCTGGAGGCAGATGCAGGTAGATCTCTGAGAGTTTGAGGCCAGCTTTGTCTAAAAGAGAGTTCCAGGACAGGTAGGGCTGTTACACAGAGAAACATTCTCTCTAAAATACCAAACCAAACAAACAAACAAACAGAACAGCAAAAATATTGAAATTATGAAATGACATAGAGTAAACAGGTTGGGGGAGGTGATAGCAATACAGCAGGCTGATCACATCGAGATTTCTGTTACCATCAAAGCAATGAGACAATAGGGCAGCTTGACACTTGGCGTTCTGTCCGACTGTTCATGCAGGATATTTATTTCTTTTCTCAGTGGAATAAACATCTACACGTGTAACACTTGTGTAATTATTTTGGAAGGGAGAAGATGAGTACAAGTTGATTCCAGCCTTTTTGATACCGTGTGGGAAAATCATTTCATGCAATAGGAGCCAAAGCACAGACAACATGATTTTATAACATTTCAGTTTATGATTTTCCATTTTCTAACTTGTTGCTCTAACCCACAGACAAGACCACAAAAAGAAAATAGTAAATGCCGCTTTATTCATTGAGCTTAGTAAGTAATAAGGAGCCAGCTGACCAATTAGTTTATCTAGTTTAAGATTTATTCATTTTGTGTATGTGAGTACAGTGTTGCATCAGATCCCATTACAGATGCTTCTGAGACATTATATGGTGCCTGGGAATTGAACTCAGAACCTCTGGAAGAGCAGGCAGTGCCCTTAACTGCCAAGCCATATTCATTATTTCCTAATTTATCATTTTATTAAACAAGAAATAAATTAAAGTTCTGAAGAAATAGAATTCATAATTAGAAATGAGTGAGCAGGATGTGGAGTTAAAGAAACCAATTTAGCCATTAAAAGAGGAAGTCCAGACTATGAAGGAGGACTTGCCACCACACCGTGCAACTCATAAGTAGAAGATTAACTGGAAGCCACAGGGAACAGAAGCAGCTGAGACTGTGTTGTGTATAAGTACTCCCTCTTTGATTGGCTGGAAGAAACTCCAGACACCTATCAGAGCCCTTGCTAACTGTAAATGATCATGGGTATTCTCACCAGAATTCTCTTTTTCTTCAAAACATATACTGGTGACCTTGGACTTTGATAAAATTAAACTTATTTTATAAACAGTAGTCTATGTTGCTTGTCATTTTTTATGTAAATTCCTCTGAGCTTCTCTGTTAAGTTTGGTGACGTCCCTCAGTTTTTTTGGTTTTAATCATGAATATTATTTAATCCAAAATTAAAAAAAAATAACTGTCAAGATGTATGCATAGATATTAAGATACATAGAATTCTTTCCTTGTATCAGTGTTCATAATCCAATGAATGTTTGCATAGCAGCAGAGAATATGTTCAAATGAGACACTGCTGGTTAGAGTGCAGGGTTTGGGCTCAGAGCCTGGTATCCAGGTTCCTCATTGTTCTCTCTCATCCCTTCCCTTCCCTCTAAAACACTACATTTTAATCAAGACTCCTTCTTACTTTCATGTTGCCTGTGTGTGTGTGTGTGTGTGTGTGTGTGTGTGTGTGTGTGTGTGACCCCCATCACATTTCATCTCAGTTTCTTTCATGAGCATGGGAAGGAAGTTATTTACTTGAGTCAGGGCAATGTCTGAATGACTAAGCCTCTGGTTCTTTAGTTTTTGAATTAATAAAGTTGTCATTAATTTCAATTGGTTTCATTTTTAAAGCCAGTTATTCCTAATAGAAAAACTTTTGGCTTCTTCTCATTTTTAATTTTTCACAATGCACAGTGGAATCTATTACTAAAATATCTTTCCCATGGGAGATGTGAACAGCATCTACCTCTTTTCCTAAGGTGCTGACAATGAACTGAAACAAAGGTTCACTCTGGAGTATTAATGAGTTTCTTATACTTCCTTCCAGAGTTAAATGAGGAGTTACTCACAGGGGCATGAGTACCTCTTTCTCAGAAGGTCAGACCTGAAAAGCTGTTACCCAGAATGAATGGGGGTCTTCCTAGTAGCCAAATAAATTGAGGCCCCTTCTTCTAGTCTTCCAAAGCTAAATACTCAACCCCCTCCCAAACAAAGCAGACTTGTGTACAACAGAGGTCAGGGAAAAGTTGAATCCTCAGATGAGGGTCCTGTAACTTACCTTCTCATCAGTTCTCAACCTGTGGGTTGCAACTCCTTTCAAGATTGAAGGACCCTTTCAGAGGGGTCACCTGAGACCATTGGGAACACATTACGATTCACAAAGGTGACATAATTATAATTATGATGTAGCCATGAAAATAATTTTTTTGGTTAGGGGAATTATATTAAAGGTTCTGGTCACAGTGTTTAGAAGGCTGAGAATCACTGCTCCACACTCTTCCATAAGGGAGAACAGATAGTCAGTAAGCCTGACTGGGATGATCTTTTGCACAGCTGAATGCCCAAATTTGTCATTTGTTTGGCTTGGAGGACAGACAACTCAGAACAGCATTCTCTACTTTTAAGTGAAAATGAGGATATGATGGCTCCTGGGTATAGTTGAGAAGAGCTTTATTGATATAAGGGAGAGAACAGCCAGAGATATCTGGAAGCATCGGAGAAAGGAGAGAAGAGAGACGAAGAGGATACAAACTGATGAAGAGAGGTCTGGAGCACAGACAAGAGTTCAGCCAAGAGAACTAAAAGAGAAGAACCCTGTAGCCTGAATGACTGAGGTAGTGTGAGAAGCTGAGGAAGTGAAGCAAAGCCATGGGCAGTGAGTCAGGGTGAGAAGGGCTTAGGAGCCAGGACTCTGAACTCTGAGAAAAACTGCCTGCCAGCTTGGTGTGTTAAATAGACACCTCAATTAGCCCTGTGTCTCAGGTTTCTTGGAGACCTAACACTTTTGGCATTTGTATTCCTTGTTGTTGAGCTCTTTTCTTTTTTTTTGGTTGAGAATGCAGACCTCCAGCTTCCTATGACCTTTGATCGAGTCTTTATTTGACTCAAACATTTCAAAATCCCTGTTGGACAGATTGTATCATTTTTTTCTGCCTTTCGTAATCTGTCTAGGAAAGTAAGAACACATAATTAAAATGGTATATTCTTCAGGATTGTAAGAACACATAAGAGAAACTAATTCTATGGGCCAGTTGAAAAAAGAAAAAAAAATCCCCATTGCAGTCAATGAACAAAATATTTGTTTATGTAAGATGGTTTTTGAGCTTTGTAAGGATAGAGCCAACTGCATGAAGTAATCCAAGCTGAAAATGCATGGTTTGCTGACTCTGTAAATTACCTGGCACCCTGTGTTCCTGATCTCAGCTACTGTACACACTGGAAGGAAACAAGTCTTTAGAAAGGCAATATGGGTATTATGTTAATTTCAAAATACAATACAGCCACTGCTTTGTTGAGCAGGTTGAATCTGTATTGAATCGTCCAGGTAACACTGCTATGCTGGCAAACCACACACATTCAGTACTGCAGTAAAATTTCAGATGCATACCTGTTATTTAAAGGGAGTGTGCCATCCGTGAGTGAAGCTGACAGCCACCAATGCCACACTACCCTCTGTAATGTCTGTCTTTATCTGTCTCTCAGAAGGCTCTGCTTATCAGGCAGCAGATGCGTATTTTACCATGGTAAATATGCATTTAAGGTTTATATTTATTGAGATTATCACAGTAAAAATGTACCTTAAGTTGTGTTTTATAAAAAAGAAAGGAAGAACCAGGGTGTGTTTGGTAGAGGTGTGGTACAGTGAGGTGGAGGGGGATGCCTCTGCAGGCCCATGCTGAGACATCCCTTCCTCCTGAGGTGCCAGCCACATGATGGGTATAGTATAGAAAAGACTTTGTTTAGGGCATGGGAAAGGGGAGTTTGGAAGGGAGGAGAGAGGGGGGGAGGGAGCAAACAGCTCCTTTTATAGTGAGTCAGGCATACCTGGCCATTGCCAGGTAACTGTGGGGCGGAGCCTAGAGGGAATGTTAACACCTTGGAAACAGACCTACACTAAATATTTAGCTTAAATGTAGGAATTTGGGAGATAATTATTTGAATCTTGGCTTTGCTCCTTCCCAGTTATTTGCTTTATTTTGTGTGCATCACTGAAACTTTCAAATCTCTGTTTAAATGAATGAAATGTATGAATGTATGAAAATTAAGTTTTTATATTTGAGAAAAGTAAATTTTCTATTGTATAAACTAGAATTAGTAACCAAAAGTTACTGAATATAAAGAACTGATTCCCAAGCTGCCTGGTGTTTCATACCTTTGGAAGAGTCTAAGTGAAGACTTAAAATGAAATGTCTCAGTGTAGAAAAATTACAAGTAATTTTTATGTGTTTGTTAGAATACAAAGACTCTTAATGGGCTCTGTTACAGTTTAAATGTTCATGATCACTTAAGAATATTACCCGCCCTTTAATGGTATGCAAAAGCAAAGAGTGTTTTATTCTGCAGAAGTCCAGCATGCTGGGGTCTTCTATTTACCAAAATGGAGACACTCCCAAAAAATCAGCCTGAAGGCTCAATTTAAAGCACATTAGGAGAATTCCAGGGAGGGATAGAGAACTTTATCTTAATTGGTGGGCTCTATCTCTAGAGACATTCCAGAGCCATTGCTGGGGGGCTGGAAACTGTCACTGAGGAAGCCTGAAAACTGTTGCTGACTCTGCCATTGCCTCAGGCCCAGATGGAGCATAGCTTCTGGTGGTGGGGTGGTTTTTGATTGGCTGTCATAGGCCTGGGGGTTTTCCAGTAACTGACTTGTCTGGACTTGTCCAGTTCTGGAAAATAGAACTAAATAGAAAAGAGCCAGTACAGCAACTAACTGTAAAATCTGGAGTTTTTGAGTTAACTTCACACTTTGCAAAACCTTTAAAAGGAATAGAAAACTTATGAAAAATATAGAAAGTTTTCATGACCCCTTAGACCTGAGCAAGAGAATGCAGGTTCACTAAATCCTCCAAGAAAGCAGAACTGAATATAAGATTTTAGGCCTTCACTGCCCCGGATACATTCTACATTCCGGGAGGGGTACATTATCCCTGAGTCAGAGGACACTTGCTGGATTACATTCCTCAGATCACAGGGAAGAGAACCCACCTGCAGGTGGGGAAGGCCCAAAGCAGGAAGACACATTCCTGACCACAAAGAAAGATGCAAGTCATCTGGGTGGTCCCAGGAACTGGCTGACTGAAAGGTAAATGGTTGGGCAAGGTTAAATCCTTACAAAAGATAAGTGTATAAAATGTTTTTCACAGGACCCTGACTAAATTTGAGTTGGGACTTTTTAAAACTTTCTACTGTTTTTATGTTATGTTTCCTTGGTTACCCCCTCACCCACCCCCTTGGTTTGTGGTTCTTTCCTATATAAGCCCTCCACTCCCAGCTGATGGGGTCAACACTCCTCTGCTCCTTCGTGGGTTACCAGTCTTGGCCTCAGTCGACTGACTCTGAAATATACCTCTTGCTGTTGCATCAAGAACGGTGTCTTGTGAGTTATTGGATGGCTGCAAATTCCTGAGGCTTGAGGGAGGTCCTCTCTTTTTGGGGGGGTCTTACACCTTCATCTATGTCAACTGACAAAGCTTTGAAGGTGGTTACAACAGACCGATATCATGAAACTATTGAAAAAAAAAAGACAATGTTCCAGCTACAGAACCTACGTATAAACAGAAGAAAAACAAAAATCCGTCCCACCTTGGCTCTAGAGAATAAAATATCCTTTAGATAATTATCTCCATTCTTAGATGTCTCTTTCTTGACCTTTTAAGAATGATTTATGCAAATAAAGTTTGAACAGGTTCATAATGCAGAGATCTAGGGATTTTATAGAGCTTTGCCCCAGTGGAGACAGCTGCAGCATAAGTCCTACAGCTAAGGCTTATGGAACATTATGGAAGAGGAAGAGGGAAAAAAAAGCATTTCCAAGGAGCAGGAACTCTGCTGTGATAATGTGTCTTCTAAAATGACTGGGATACATTGCCAATATGGCTGCCTAAATAAGACCTAGACAATGACCAAATCAGTAGACACTGTAACAAGACAAGTGAATAGATATGCTAGCATGCAGGGAGTGGCAGAGGGGATTTTATTGTGTTCCATCCTTAGACAAAGAACTACAGTCAACTAAAGACAGACAGGGGAAGAACTAGAAAGGAGATCTTTCCTAGGGATGATTCTTATTAGATATCCAACATACAGTCATCTCTGAACATGGATTCAGTAGATCATATTTGCATAACAATAATAGTAAACAGAGAGGCCATAAATGTAGGAGAGAGTAAGCAATTTGTGAGAGAAGATGAGGGGAAGACAGGGCAGAACAAGTGATATGTTAATTTTAAAAATTTATAAAAGCATAAATTAAAAATAGATGTTTCTAATTATTTTGGAATCAGGTTTTTCTTTTGTATTTAAAGTATGATCACTTGAGTAAAATGTTTACTGTGACAGACTGAAAACTAGAGTAAGTTCCGGGCTGGAAGGATGCCTTAGTTGATGAAGGCATCTGCTGTATAAGCCTGGTGATGTGACTATGGATACTTGGAACTCATTTAAAAGCATACATCTGTAATCCCAGTATTGTTACAGTTAGATAGAGAGACAGAAGAATTTATCAGAAGCTGTGAGGATAGCCTGCAAGACACAGCACAATAAGAGAGTCCCTGCCTCAAACACAATGTCAAAGGTAAGGACCTATGCTTTTTCTGGTTAAGTCTTTTTATGAGATCCAATTCCTTACATGTTCAGTGAATCTTGGCTGAGACACACCTAAGCCATGTTCTCTAATTAGAAAGACAGTGGGATAGTGGATGTGTTTACTCTAAGCCATTATATCTGTGTTTAATAAGTTCCAGCACACAAACATTAATATAATATCCTGAGCAGAACCAGAGTGACCAGTAATGCTTGCTCTCTTCCCTGCCCCACCCTAGACAAGCATTGCCAAAGCTAACGCCAACTGAGCATTAAGTGGCACTGTTTTCTTTATCACGTTTCCTATACTTCTTAGAGTGAAGTCAAGTGGGGCTCTAATTTATGCCTATAAGTTTAGGCTTAAGTTAAAGAAACTTTAGGAAGGCATCGAGCATTCCACACAGGCAAAAGGTGCCAAGAACCACATAGATTAACAGCTCATCTCCTCCAAAGAGACTATCAGAGAAAACAGCTGTAAACATGGCATAAATTCGATTCAAGTTAAGCACAGCAATCTCGTTCAGGATATCGATCTTGTCCCTAATAAATTAGCGGGTGAATGCCTGGCTGGGCAGAAAAAAAAAAATGGTTCTTGAAAATTCCTTACCTGTAAATACTCTTGAATGGTTTTCAACAAGGCTTTGCCCCTTGAGTTTTTAAAATGCCAGCCAGAAAATAATCCCCAGTTATCTAGATTTTAGTGATAAAACAAAGAAGTATTATTATATTATAGCAATAATATATTTTATATAATCCATATGAGATGCAAACGAAGGGAGTGGAGATTAAGGCAGATTTGAGATTAAATAAGTAATGCTTTGAGAAACAAAAGTGTGTAGTTCACTTGGTATAAGCATTTTGAGGTAAGGACAGTCATTCAAAATTATATGTTGCTGGATTAATATATTATAAAAGTAAGCTGGCCAAGTATTGCTGGTGAAGTGATCTGGTAAGCTGTTAAAAATAATAGAACCACCCTCTCTTATAAAACAGCTTCTACCCAAACTGGGCAAATGTTACTGTAAATAAAAGAACAATATATAAAGTTAGATGTACAACAGTACTTACTCTCCAAATGTGGCCTTCAGCAATTTATTGACTACTGAAAAAAACATATGACAGCGTGAGGCCAGCAAACAGCAGATAATAGACTATCTGGCTAGAGGATCCTTTTATTCTCCACACAGCAGTGGGTGATAAATGGCTCTAATGCCTGAGCTTACTATTTTCTTCTCTGCTTTTCCCCTATGGCATATCTCAGATCGGAGACTAATAGCCCCCCAAGAGAAGGTATCTCGATACAACCTCTTCCATCTGTGATGGCTGCAGTTATCAAACATCTGTCTGTAACTTGAAACAGGGACAGGTTGATAGCTTGTCATTTGTCTACCAAAACACTTGGTATCTTCGGCCATAAAACAGGAGAAAGTAACATAATGTAATTTATTTGTGTAAATCAAGAGGTTTTATGATCCGAGAGCCACAGCTTAGCCAGAGGCCTTCACAGTATTAACCATTCCCCTTAATACAAATCCCAAGTAATATTGTTTTTCTGCAAAGCCCTCCCACAGTGAATAGAAACCTCTTCCCAACCCATCGGATAGCAAAGTTTATTTCAATCTTGTGTTTTAGAACAAAAGAAAACGGAAAGAAATGAGATACCATCAACTTCATTGTGACCTTTCATCATGAGACTTTTTTTTAATATTTAATGTTTATCAAGATATGTATCAGTGTTCATCTGAATGAGGCTTCCTGTTGTGTTAAGGCTGATACCTAAAGGTTTTCATCATCGCACACATACCTTCCTAAAGGTGAATGGGCACATAGTGGGGCCACCATTCAGACTGTTTTATTTCCAGAACAAATATTAAGTGGTGGTTCCTGCTTAAGAAAATAACATATGTTTAATTATAAGCCACTTGTGTCTGCTTAGTGGTGTTTAAGATGAGTTCTGTCTCTAAAAGTGTAGTGACAAAAAGGAAATGGCTCTGTGAGAAGTGTTAGAGCTATTAAAGGAAGATCTGCAAAGCCATTTGAGCAAGGAATTTAAGGACCCTAATGAAGACAGAACAATTAAAGACTCTTGAATCACTTAGTAACAAGAAGGGATTAGGGAAGCTGGGACTCCTAGATCAGGTGGGAGCAATGGCAGGCCCTTAGAGGTCTGTACCTTGCTCTGTAAAGGATGTGGGTAGTACTGTCTAGATTCCTTTCCAAGAATGATAAGTCTTCATTACAGTAACCTCTGGGAATAGCACCAGCAACCAGCATCTTCTCTCTGTGCTCAGGAAGAGACCTATAAGGAATGAGTCAGGTTTTGTACTATGGAACTCTCTTTTCCATAGTATGCCATCACTGATTTATTCATAGAGGGTGTGATAGCCTGCCTCGTCTTCCTCATAAACAGAAAAAAGAAAGAGGCATCTCTTTTAAAGTCTTGCTATGTGTACAGAAAATTTTACATATTCCTTATTATGAAAGCTGAGTGACAGAGATAACCGTACCAGCTACTGTCAGAAACATTTAGCTCACATGGGATTTTGAAAGGGCTTGGTACTTTCTTGAGGCTTCTTAAGAAAACTCATTAGGTTGTATGTGAAGTGTAAGTGTGTGTGTGTGTTTGTGTGTGTGTGTAAAGGTCACCCCACATAGAAGTCTGACACGGGAACAATATCCCTAGGAGAAGCTCCTGAGTTTTCATAGAAATATTGAGAGAAGTGATACCAAAAACTTCCCATGGTATGACTAAAGATCTGGATCAATAGGTAAAGGCCTACAACCTGGGATCAATCCCTAGAAAGGATTTAGGAAAAATCCCTAAAAACCAATTACAATCCCACAAGAGGGAAAATCTCTGAGAACATTGTCTTCTGACTTATACAATGGTGATGCATGTGGTATGATTAAAGTTTTTATTGTAGGTGTGAAGGAAAGAACAGCTGGATGCATTTGGAAGAGTCCAGAGCAGAGAGAGAAAGTAGTAAACCAAGCATGTCTAAGAAGTTAGACCTGGCCATGAAAGAAGGAGGAGCAGAGAGAGAGAGGGTGTTTCATAAAGAAAGGGGAACATGGGAGAGCAGAGATGTGGAGGAGGAGACACAAAGAAAGAAGAGGAAGAATGACCAAAGAAAAAAAGAGGGCACATAGCTGATATAGCAGCATTAGCAGTGTTATAAGGAGAATGAGCAGGGGATCCCAGGAGCTAGAGAAGTTTAGGGAGAAGTAGAGGAGCTAGGAAGTGAATATGGACTTTGAAATGTGTAAAGCAGATGTTGGTGACACTGAGGAAGCCTAAAGGTCAGTATGTGGTTTGGTATGCTAATACTACCAAAGATGGCTATCTGCTACTGATATGTAAATATCAGCTCCTTTTGGACCTGGTTTTACAAGTTCCTGAGAAATGCTGGGTTTCCTCTAACCACCAAAATTTCGGGAAATGGGAAGTATAAATATCTGAATTATCATGTTACATATTTTAGGCTATTAAAATGCTCATTTGAATGGTAGTGCTTCAGTAAACAGACAATGTGAGTTATCTTTGTAGCTGAGACAGAAGAGGTAGCATCAACATTAATGAGTAAAGATTTGTTTGGCTCAGAAGTTTGAAGGATCCCTTTGTATGCCACTGGCTCCATAGCTCTGAGACCTATAGTAAGGTTAAAATACCACAAAGAAAGAAGACAACTAAAGAAAGATGCTCACCTCAAGGCAGTGGGCAGCAAAAGAACACAAGAGTGCAATCTTGCTCTAAGAATATTTTCCTTCTATTTCTGTTCTATCTGGACCTCAGTCTTTGGAGTGTTACCACCCCAAACAAGGATGAAATTCTTCCAATCAATTACTCTTCCACATGTCAAGAGTATCTGGAAATAGTCTCAAAGACAGCGGAAGGATGTGCTACTAATCTCTCAGGTGCCTTTGATACTGATAATTAAAATTAACCACAGCATTAGTTGTTGTGTTTTATAAAAAGATAAAAGAGGGAAGAAATATGTTTGGTAGATGTGTAGTCAGGTGTCGGAGAAGGGGGTACCTCTTGCGGGTCATGCTGAGGTATCCCTTACCCCTGAGGGACCAACTATATGTTGGGTGTGGTTCAGAATAGAGTTTATTCAGGGCATGGGGAGGGGAGTTGAGAGAGTAGTAGAGACAGAGAAAGACAGAAAGAATACAGAAGTATAGGAGTAGAGGCTGACCATGAGCATGTGGCGGGGAGGGATGGGGAGAGAGTAGGGAGAGAGAGGGGAGGGGAATGGGAAGAGAGTGGAGAGGGGGGAGAGGAAGGGATGAGAGGACAGAACGGGGAGCAAGAAGGCAAAAGAGCTAGAGAGAGCAAAGGGGGCAAGGAGCCCCTTTTATAGTGAGTCATGCACGCCTGGCTGTTGCCAGGTAACTGTGGGGCAGAGCTTAGACAAAATGCTAACACCAGTTATAGCCAGAAAAGTCTCAGGCCAGCTCCTGGAGGATGAACCACATAAACAATGAGCCAATAAATCGCCTCATAATGTACAGTCTGTTGTAAGTCTTTTTCACAGTACAGAAGCTTGCAAAAGTTACAAACAGACTCTCTCGATGAGTAAGCAACAGAGACCAAATAATGATGTTTATATGTCACAGGTCAGAAGGGACAAATTAACCTAATGAGAAAAGACAGCCAGAAGGCCATTCTTCTGACTCCCCAACCAAAGCCTTCATATGTAAACCACTGCAACAGGACTAGAGAGAGTTTAAGTAAAGGTGAGGTGAATCTGAACCTGGAAAACAATGTGTTTATGCCATCCTCCCAGCTCTCCATTGACCTCCATGGACAGTGCTTTCACGTGCCAACTTGCACTCTCTTGGATCTTGTTTTTCCTCTGGTCATCCTCAAAATAATCAGAGGCAATGAAAGGAGAGACTCGTTTCAGTGTAGCAGGATCTCAGGGGTTGTTAATAGAAAGAAAAAAGGATAACAAACATTGAGAGGGATATGAGGTTGGGGGTTTTCAGAAGAGTTTCAGTGAGATGGTACAGATGGACACAATCAAAACACATTGTGTAGCTACATGAAACGCTGCAAAATGGCTCAACACCATGAGACTTGCCTGAGAATCTGTCTTGGAATCTGCTTTCTTGATTTCAAAAAAGTTTGATTTCTTGGAATCAAACTTTCAACAGGTGAAGAGGAAAATTTTATCTCCTGTGTGTTTGGCCTGCTGACTTCCATAGAACATGATGTCTGGCCTTAAACAAAGCAAATAAGAAAATACCACGGAAGGAGCCTTGAAGACTTGGCTCAAATGAATAAGAAAAGCTATTGAAACACAACTCCTCATTTCTCTAAAGTTTTTCTTTAAGGTAAATTTCAACAAGTTTAGCTTTAAACAGGTTTTTAATTTTTACTATACTTATCTATGTAGCATGTGACTGGGAATACATGTATGAGTGTGTACACTGTACAACACATCTTTGGAGGTCAGGGAACAAACTGCCAGAGCCTATTCTCTCCTTACACCATGCAAGTCTCTGAGATCAAACTCAAATGGTCAGGCAAGGTACTAGGAGCCTTTATCTACTAAGTCATCTTACTA
Source organism: Rhabdomys pumilio (assembly GCA_030674055.1). Lineage (NCBI taxonomy): Eukaryota > Metazoa > Chordata > Mammalia > Rodentia > Muridae > Rhabdomys > Rhabdomys pumilio. Next base: position 5,678,519 of record JANHMN010000026.1, read on the forward strand.
CCTCTTTTATCAGGTACTTGCAAGCAGTACAAATCCTGACAACTAACTTGTGATAATGTTAGCAAGAGTTACCATGGAGGTTGTGTGTATATTTTCAGTAGACAACACAAATCTTCAGAGGTAATGTGTGTGCATTTTTCCCTAACATATATATGTACATTTATACACATAGAATATTCATCCTTGCTTATATGTACTTTTATAAATAGATCCACATAGGCCCTTCTTTACTCTTCCGGGGATCTGTCAAGATGACAACTCTGACACATTGTATTGCACTTAAGTTTTTATTCCAACTGGCTAGGGCTATATCCAAATCTTCAGAGACCTGACTATATAGCCCATAGTGTCCAGAACATGGTGTTTTAAAAGTGGAGCCCTTGTCCAGACATGTCCCTGGGAAGCTTGGCAGGAGTATGAGTGGTGAGTGTCTTCAAAGAGTAAGAAGCTTGAAGTAGGTTTGAATAAGATTGAAGTAAGCCAAGCCTTTATAACAGAAGCTAAGATGAACGATTAGCCAGAGGAGGTTCCATACAAACAAGCTGTTTTAATAAAGTATAACAGAAGTTAGCTAGGACATCCTGACCTTTGGTTTATAGAATACAGGTGGATAGGCTTCCGAGGGTTTCTTCATCCATGATTTCAGATCCTAGTTAAACCTGGAAAGGGCCACAGCAAGAATGCAAGATGGATGGACCTTTGCTCTGTCTTGCTCTGTCACATCATCATATTCAAGTCTATCTGTGATATTTAATTACTGCAGGTTAGTGAAAAAACTTTGTAAATAGCTATTTTTAAGACTATGGAAAGAATTTTCTTACTTCATGTGCTTTGTTTCAGCTTTAAACCATAACTTTGCATGTTAAAGAAAAATGAACTAAATCATGTTCATTTGCACTTCATTTCGAACATTTCAAACATGCTTAGAGCGATGGCGTTCATTCGATGTTTCTCTGGGGCTAACACTGCCTGTTTACCGGGCGACAGGTGAAAGATGTTTCACACCTATTTTCTATTATCCTGTTCCTCATTTTCAATCTTTCATGGATGATAGGAAATTCATGATGCTTGGAAGATTCTGAGTCATGCTTTTCCTATGAAATGTTTATCTGTAGCTTGACAACAGGGTACATTCAAAAACCAGAAGAGATGATTCAAATGTGGCTCGGTGGGTTGAGGGGCAGCCCTGTGTAGCAAAAGCCTCAGGGAGTAGTTAATAGCAGTAGAAATAGACAAGCCAAGGTTGAGAGGATTTGGGGGTGGAAGGAGCAGTTGGAACAAGGTAGCAAGGGAAGATACAATCAAAACATGTAAGAGCATGGAACTTTCAGAGAATACTAGTTAAAAATACGCAGACATACAGAGAGGAAGAACAAGTAATAGAGGGGAGAAATAAAGAGCAAAAGAAAGATAATATATTAGCCTCTTAGGTCCCCTTCCTCTCCATCATTTCTTTATTTGCATTAGCAACCAAACTTCCAACATCCTTCAACACATTCCTCTCGAGTCATTGCCCCCCATGTGGTCAGGCTTGCAGGGGACTACCCAGTGACTATCCAATGCCATTTTTGCCAGTCTGTTTACTTTGAAGCTTGGGAATAAAATATTATCCTTCATGGTTTAAGGACATAAAACCTTTCAGGGGAAAAAAGAAGAAGAAGAAGAAGAAGCCTTCTCCAGATAGTTTCTCTGTCTCTCTTGCATGCTGAAATTAATACCATGTCTTGAATACATTTTATATTCACTGTATATCCATGACCCCACATGATGCCTTCTGTGTATCATGGCTCCTCATGGTTTGTCTTAAGAGGTTTAATCGTACATTAAAAGGATGATAAGTAGCTCATAGATCCTGAACTTCCACTTTTGAACCTCAGTCTTTTTCTCAGATACCAGTATGCAGGACAATACTCCTTTAAGATGCTGAGCGTATTGAGTAAAAGTCCCAGTCAGACACACAATCAAAATGATAAATGACCAATACTCAATAGGGTTCTCTGTTACCAGCACTGTCCATGGACTGATATAAATGATAAAACATATCCATTACCCTATTATAAAATTGGGTTTGTTTTTAATGATTTTACTTGCCTGTTAGATAAGGTTACTCTGCACTTGCTTAATGGGAGGTGAGGCCAGGCGATTACATTTGTTGTCCCTGGTGCATGGAATGCATTTTAATTTAAAATAGTTTAAATTTAGTATGGGTTTGGAGATCCACATTGTAAATTGAGGTCCAATTTTATACATATGCTTGTTTTCCCTCTTTTATTTTGACAACCTTTATTTGTCAACTGATGTAAAGTGTCTCCTGGTACACAGTTAAAAGTTTTAGTTAAGTACAATGATGTAGAAATAGTACGATTTATTCTGTTTTCCTGCAAAAATTTATTATTCTCACTTTCTCTCTTTTTTTTATTTTGGTTTATTACACTTAAACAAGTGGCTTTTTTGACATAGTTCTATTATGTCGAGACAGAGATAGTATCTTATACCTAGACTTTCTAGAAACCTAGAGGTGGATTCCCTGTACCATTCTGATTTGATTTCTCTTCCCGTGCATATTTTCTAACACTCCCTGGCAAATATTCTTTACTGAAAATCCAATTAATAAGAAATCATATTTCAGAGTTTTTTAATTTCCTTTCTTAGATCGCCACTGTGGCTAAATTCCCAATAACTTCCACACTCTCAGGGAGAGCCAAGCAATAAAGATTTGTTGAATTTTTATTTTTAATATAAAATGTAATATAAATCTGCCTAGCATAGTACAAAACTATATTGATTTTATGCACTGTTGATACTATGGTTTCTGCTTAGGATACAAATGTTAATTCTGCTCTTGAATTTCTGATTTGTTTTTCATTTTCTTCATAAACAGTTATTGTTGACTCAGCTTGGTTCTCTTCACTATTTACCTGCATCCAGCGTCTATTATCCTCTGTTTACATATGTAAGAAACATAAGAGCGGTGGAAGATGTTCACAGTCACATATCAGTTTAGTGATGCCATCAGTGTAAGATCACAACTACACACTGACATCTTTACCTGTTTATTGCCTTCTCACTTTCTGATAGTATGGTGATTCCCAGCACTGTATTTTTGTATATGTGACAGAGGATGGACATACTTGCATGTGATGTACGGTGGAGAATGGACATATACCAAGGATCAGCCTCGGCTTGGAGAGGGGTTCTGAGAGAATGGGTGTCTGGGAGCAGTGAAAACAAAGGGCTAGAAGTCAAATTGTGGGTGCAAGCTGGCAGGCTATTTTCTGCTTATACAGCTATCCAGATTGCTTTCTCTTTGGCTCTCTCTAGAGATCTCCATACAGCTCTTTCTCTATTTTCTGTCAGAGAGGGTTCTCCAACCAGTTCTCTCTTGCTCTTCTAAAATCTTCTCTGGATACCTCAGCTCTTACAGATCAGAAGCCCCAGTCTTTTATTTTACATATCAATTGAATCCTTGACTTCAGGTTCCCTTTAGATTATCCCATGAATATGCATCTGGTGACCCCAGTCCTTAATTCTTAGGAGATAGCAAGCATACACTTTCTTTTAACATTGCAAAAGAATTCAGAAATCTGCCTGCCTCTGTTAGCACAGACAATAAGGTAGCTAGCTGGCTGGGACCACATCCAAGGCCATCCTTGAACTCAGGAATCTGTCTGCTTTTGTAAGCATAAGCAAAAGAAACACTGGATAAGATCTCCTATGATCACTACTCCCTAAATCTCTTTATCTCCTTTCTATCTTTCTGACAAGTTGGCTCACGGCTCAGCTGTTTTTGTTCCTTTCGATTCATGAAGCGCTTCATATAATTCATTTTGCTTCCTCATTTTTTGAGAAATTATACATTTTTGAACCCATGTTTTTAGAGTTCTTTCCCACAGCCTTAAGGGCTGTTTTGAAAGTACCAGTGTCTACCATTTTGCTGAGGTATTAGCCACACCTGCACCTCCCAGACTCATGTTGTCTCTGATTATCATGCAGTCATTAAGGTTAACTGGGAAGACATTCCTTTAAGGAGGAATGAATGTAAAATATGTACATTATCATACAAGCAAGCATTATACCCACACCAGCTATAGACACTTGTGGAGGCCCATGCCTTCTGGCCCTGTCCCAGGGGCAGGAACCATGTCATACAATTCATATGAAGGGCATGCCAGGCCTGGTAGACACACACATGTGAGTACCTGCATGTGGTGTATGATAGAGGGTGGACATATATGTGTGAGTACTTTTATGTGAAGGCCAGACAGCAGCATCATATACCTTCATGTGTTTTCCCCTTCAATTTTGAGACACAGTCTTGCCCTAAAACTCATCATTTCAACTAGTATGACTGGCTAGCAAGCTCAGCAATAGTCACTGCTATCTAGAACTGAAATTACTGGCATGTACTATTTTACTATTTTCAGCTATTTTATATGGTCTCTGGGGATCAGTCATATTCAGATTCTCATGCTTGCAGAGGAAGCATTTATTACAAGAGCTATCTTCACAGTCCCTGTCTTTTCCTCCTCTGCTTTAAACATAGAGCAACAGAACATCATCTTAACCCAAATAATACTGTCCTTACAAGTCTTGAGAGCCCTGTGGTACTACCCTTTCTTCATCAGAAGGGGCAGGGACTACTCTCTGCCATTTAGGGTATAGTTATAATTAGTTATAATATGTGAAAAGTAGATGAAAGACATTGCTACTTCAGAATTTTTGTTTCATGAAATATGATGCTACTTGCAAAAACCTCAGCAATAACTATATTGTATGTACAAAGTAGAAATATGTGTAAAAGTAGGGTGAGTTCCTTCCACTACTGTTCCATTTCATGTTCTACTAGCTCTAGCTGGGATCCCTGGGGGGGACCACAGGAGCTTGGGAAACACAGAACACCAGAGAAGCATTCAGTACCCCTTCATTTGACTATTCTTTGACTCTATAAATATTTAACTTGGAATATGTAATAAATGCCAGGTATGATGGGCTTTTTTTCTGAATCCTGGAGCAAATGATTGACAGTGATAGGTAGAATATCATGAAGTGATCTTATTAAAAATGTCAGACTTTGTTCAAAAGCAAGATGCATGCAGGTAGAAAGAACCAATATGGTGGGCAAATGCAAAAAAAAAAATAGCAAAAAATAATAACCAAGGAACACAAGCTGTTCCAGCACAGACACTGTCCCTTACTGACTGTTATGTTGCATTTACCCAATCCTTTAGAATCCCTGTGATATAACTTTTCTTTCTATGTGAGGTGAGAAAACGATATTGATCTCAGATTAATACTAGGGAACGCACAAATGAGTAAAAAATTAAGGAGATGTTTTAAGGAGATGAAGTGATTACATGATTAACTGGAACTAAATGTTTTTAAATTTAAATTTAAATTTAAAAATGTAATTAGGCTGGACATGGTGGCTTACACCTTTAATCCAAGCATTCAGGAGGAAGAAACAGGCAGATTTTTGAGTTTGAGGCCAGTCTAGTTTACAGAGCAAGGTCCAAGACTGCCAGGGCTATACAGAGAAACCTTATCTCTAAAAAATATAGTTTGATATAAAGATAAATCACATTGTAAAACAAAGGCCTTTGTGAGTCTCTGAAATGTTTACAATTCACAGATTGAGCACGCATCATCATAACATGCTTATACATGTTAATCTTGATGAATTTAACCTACCTAGTTACTAACACAATAAGCACATATATTCAATTTCTAAACCTCCCATATGTTTATTTTTATTACCGTTCTTGGATATTTTACTAAAATCTCTTTGAAAATAATTGAGTTTTTGGTTATCACCAACAAAATAGAATTTATGAATACATAATGAATACATCACCTAAAATATTTGAAAATTACTAAAAGGCCCCAAGATTTGGCATCTTCATATTCTGCAGTTAAATTATTTGTTTGATTGTTCATATGTCATTGGGTATCTGATCCATCCTCCCCTCCCCAAAAACAGAAGTCAATTGTGGATTTCTTTAGGTATGTCACCTGTTTTTCATAGCATGCTCTTCCTATCACAATTATAGTTATCCTCTTTTAAGTAATAGTTTTAAAGGCAAAATCTCACCTATCCTTGGCTTACCTTGCATTCAATATTTATCCAAGATGTCTTGAGACCCCTGATTGTTTCAGTTCTCTCCTTCCCACCCACCCCCAAGTGCTTGGTTTATAAGAACACATCACCCTTTCCAGAATGCCCATATATTTTATAATTGTTGGCACTTTAGCAAGCTATAAAACTAGTAAATAACTCTCATTAGAGGCCAATCTTAGACATTAGAGTTAAATCTTCAATAAACCAGAACACTAATGATGACAGTAGAAATGTAAGGTCTCATTAAATTGAAAATCATATCTTCCCCATCATGAAACAGATCTGAGAGGGCAATAGTTCTCCTATGAGGACTTTATTTATGGCATCAATTGGGATGTAAGCTACAATATGGAAACTGAGAATTACTGTCATCTTCAAACTTTTTTTCAAGTGGTATCATTGTTTGAATACATCCTTCATAAGCAAAAATACTGGGAAATTCATTAAACTGGATTCTAGTAATGGACCCTACACTTCATTCCAAACAGCATTGTAGATATCTGTCCTTAGGCATTATTCTATCTGGATTCCTGAGTACTCAGTCACTTTCAAAGACTTATGGTAAGAGATTTTTTGGCATGAAAAGTTAATAGAATAAGGTCACTCATGAAAACCTAAGTTTAGGAACTAAACAGTTGGTAAAAAAAAAAAAATTAGAAATTTGAGGTTCATTTCCATCACAGGAATGATACTCATTTTGAACCTATTTCCTTCCAGGGACTCATTTTACCCACTTTACACACCATTAACCAAGGCCATCATTTCTAATGTTTGTTTGAGTATTTCTAGTTTTTCATTTTTCTAGTTTTCTACCTTCACTCTTGAAACAATAATCTAAAGAATAAACTCTTTGCAGAACTAACAGATCAAATCCTGCACAAGCTACCATTGTTGAGTAGTGTCAAAACCATGACAGCTTTTCCATATCATAATGCAGTTTAACTGCCCTGACAACCAAGAGCCAAAACCCAGCACAAGTCCAGACTCCAAACTCGGCTGCACCAATGATGAGCCCTGGAGCACCCGCCAGCTTATTCCCTTCCACTAAAGAGCAAATCACAAAATAGTTGGAGTCTGCATCATCTACTGTCAAAAAGCAGAGCAAATGTGAAAACTCTTTGGTTTTGCTGGTTTAGTCATATTGAGTGAACTTTAAACATCATACTAAAGTTGTTTTATGTAAATTCATATTCTGGCTGGGAAACTATGCGTTGTAATTATGGTGTTAAGCAAGACATATGCTTGCTCAACTGTCACTTAGGGAGGTCCTCTGAACCAAATTCATTCCTCTTCCTCATTCCCTCAGTTATTTTGATAGACACAATTACTATTTTTGTGTTATTTTGATATCCACTATGTCAGAGAAATATTTGTCCAAGAACTGTATAGGATAACTTTTCTTGGTTGTAATTATTTTATTAGTTCATAAATAAAAATACTGACTTACTATTTGTAATGTGAAAAGCATAACCATCTGTGTGAGACATAAATGAGACATTTAGTGTATTTTTATGTTGCAATTCAGAATGTTTTTATAATTCCAGTAATGATAGCATAAGGTACACACACACACACACACACACACACACACACACACACACACATACACACACACACCATGACAGCAGTAGAAGATAACAAGAGAAAAGAGCAAGCTGTCAGTGTGACTGTGCTCATGTGTTCCATAAAGGAAATCTTTACAATTCTTTAACTGAGTCCGCCCTGTACATGAACTTAGGTTCGGAAATAAGAATCTAGAGGCAAGCTGGAGATAGAACTCAGTAGGTATGGTTATTGCCTAGCATGTAGAAGTCTTGGGTTAGATGCATAGCAACACATATAAATAAGAATCTAGAGGCAAGCTGGAGATAGAACTCAGTAGGTATAGTTATTGCCTAGCATGTAGAAGTCTTGGGTTCCATGCATAGCAACACATATAACAGGCATGTTGGTGCACACCTGTAATCTCAGTACTTTGGTATAAGCAGGAGTATCAGAAGTTCAAAGTCTTTATTGGCTACATAATGAGTTGAGTCAAACCTATGCCACATGAGAGTCTATTTCTAAACTTGAAGTATCTGGAACATATCATGTGAGCTTATTGGAGATCATGAATATTCAGGCTTTCTTACTTGGGTAGGAATACATCAACCCTCATAGTCACACTGGGACTACTATTTTTTTGGTTGATGTCAGATGAGATCAAGCAGGCAATATAACAGAAAAACACTCTGTCATTTATTCCTCCAACCAGGAAAATGCCCACCCAAACCTAGGCTATGATGATGACCAGCAAAGTAAGCCACATGATTTTTGAGATGTGCAAACTGAAGTCAGCAAATTGATCAATACCTGTTTGCATGCCAACACTGTTGGCTGAGTCAGCAGTGGCCAGCACTCCATTAAGAGATTCTCCTTTGCTGAGGTGTCAGGGCATTGAGTAACTAATAAGCACTTGCCTTGCTATGAAATGTCTCTTTCTGGAAATAGTGTACCCATTACAGTTCTGTGCCTGTCTCATCAGCCCTCATCCACTCCTCTATGATTAAATGAAATGAAGCACTCATTAGGCCTCTCTCCATGTGCATAGAGCATGCCATAGGTCACAACTGGGCAGACAGCCAAGGGACTCATTGTCTGTCACTCTATTTAAGAGGCTAACTACCTAGAAATGGTAGATGAAGTCTATAGATCATATCTGGATACTGTTTTAGTTTGTGGAAAATGTCTTAATGTGTTGCCTACTTGGTAGCCAGCTGGTGGTCTTTTTGGGGAGGTTGAGGAAACATGTAAGATGTAATGTCTATATAGACAAAGAAGGTGACTAGGGCACAGGGTTTGAAGTTAATAGCCATGTTTCTGTTTCATTTTGATCCCCTTCTTTTGTCTGCCTGATTTGGACAAATGCGCACAACACTTAAGTAAGCTCCTACCTGGACAGAATTAAGTAGCTGCTCCTACCATACTGCCTTTTTGCCATGATGAACTATGGGCCCTAAAACTATAAGCTATGACAAACCCTTCTTCCCTTAAGTTTCTTCATGTCCATTGTTTAATCACGGGAACAAAAAATATAAGTATTGCATACAGGAGGGGATCCTGGTACATCAACTGTGAGATGCCTTTTTCCTCAGACTTCTCTTGTGATAACTTTAACCAGGAATGTGTCAAATACTCAGTGGTTATTTTCTTTTTCTGAATATAAAGAAAACAAAAGGACAGGAAAAACAAGGCCAACATAGCTACTTGAAGAATACAGCTGTAAATGTGTTTCTTTATAGAAATGATCAAGTATCTATGAAGTACTTCTGTGGCTTGTTTTTCTTAATTTTATGCCTACCAAAGGCTTCTGGTATTTTTTCTTCTTCCCCTAAAATGCCCATTTAATCTTTCTGTCTCCATTTATCTTTTATACACTTTCTGCTTCTCACAGCCCTGCTATCTCCACACAGTGGGCAATCTGGAATAGAAATGACCCAACATGTTTTGTCTGAATTCTCAACTTGACTACTTTGCTACTCTTGTGACCTATATAAAGTGTTCTGTATGAAATGTCAGAGGATCAGAATTTGCACAAAGTTATTTATTATCATTAACATTCAAGTACAAATTTGCCTCAAGCAAATGTGAAACTGATCCATGTAAATATTACTAGTTGCAATGTATGGAAGAAGAAACTAAAGTATACAAATGTTTCAAGACATCTATCCAAGTATAACATAATTGTAAGTGACTGATTCAGAACATTAACTCACAGATCCCAATTATAATACTTCTCTGATTGTGGCATGCTGGCAACCAGTTTCACTTCTGTGTGGATTGAGTTATTACATGTCACATGTACGATAAACTGCCAAAAATAAATGCTAATCAGCCAATTAAGATAAAGTTATTCATAGAGGTGTTATATTTCTGATCTTTGGGGGCAATTACAATGTTTAGATGTAGTAAGATCTAGTCTGCATTTCTAAATAACCACTTTATGAGCTTAACAGATGGTATGAATTATGAAATAGAAGAAATATTCTACATGAATCAAAACATAATATGTGTATTTTGATACTCATAGTTCCTAGAATGAAAAAAAAAAACCAGTATTTTCATCTTTGTTTTGTTTTTTTAGGTTGTTTAATGACAAAGTATTTTAAAACAAATGCTCAAATTTCCAACATTTTAAGTATTCAGTAAAAATATTGATGCAGGCCAACCTTCTCATATGCGAGCCTTCGTAACATCTGCTGTTAGTGGAATGCCTTTGCTACAATAAGTAGACAAGGAGCTTGGGAGCTAGTTGAGGAGGTACAGTGTTGCTTTGCCAGTGTACAGACCTCTTAAAAGTCAGCTATGTCAGTATGGGCCTGTACACCTAGCTCTGAGGAATCAGGAAAAGAAAAAAAGAAGATCCAATGGGGCTCATTGGTCAGCTAGCCCAGTGAGCTTTGGATTAATTAAAAAGATACTCACTAATATTAGGTGAAACTCAATTGAAGAAGACATTTAATGTGGTCCTCCGGCCTCCCATGCACACATCCTCATCCTTATTCTGATATAAATCTCTGACTCACATGCACCTGGGCTCATCCATACAGATTCTACAAGGACACATAAGCTTCTTCTCCCACCCATGCGATGGCATAACAAAAACAGTCATTCATGAAAAAGAGCACTTAGCTACTGAACCTGTTAACTTCCAAACTTCCAAACAAATGGAAGGAATAAATGTATATTTTTGTATAAGCTGCAAACAATATTTTTCTGTAGCAAATGATGCAGACTAGGGAGTCTATACCTTCAAGTCCTTAGGAGATATATATATATATATATATATATATATATATATATATATATTCATATATATGTATAAGGACTTGAATGTTTGTGTGTGTATGTATGTATATTTATATATAAAATTTTATATTTAAATGTATAAATATTTTATATAAATATAAATGAATACATAATATATGTTCACATCAGAAACATTACTGTACCTATAGATATTTGACTTGAGTCATTTTTTATCTTTCATATATCCTATACTCAACATTTTCCTTATGTTATTAACTATATAAGGATAGTTTTATAGTATTTTAGTATCTTTATTTACATATTCTGTCATCCTTGTTTTTTTCTGAGTTGGGTTTCAATGACTGCTTGATAATGTGGATTTTCATTTTCTTGATGTTTTTGTACCTGGCAGCTGTTTCAGAGTTTACTGTTAATGCTAGATGATTTTGACAAATATTGAAGCTTTTTTTTCTGGTATGTAGTTACATGATTTAGAAATTATTTGCCCCTACTAACCTTTGCTTTTAAGCTTTTCTATGTGGGGACTGTATAGTATTTATTCTAGGATTAATTTTCCTGTCTATTGAGTCAAAACCCTTCTGAGTACTATACTCAATACTCCCTAAAATATAAAGCTTAACAATCACCCTGGTAGAAATCAGAGCTATTCCAATTGTGGTGTGATCTCTCGCTGTTGCTTCTTTGTGTTCTTCCAGAAAGTTATGTCTCCTATAGGCAAACTGCTTTCAGAAATCCAGGGAAATAAGTATCTGTCTACTAGCTCTCTCTTCTGCATTCTTTTTTCCAGGTACTCTGTTCTATTGCCCTACTTTGTCATGTCTTCTCTCCCCTCTATGCACTTAGGTTTGAGAAACTCTAAGCACCACATTTAGACAGACAACACTCGAACTTTAGCACTTTGCATTGGCCAGGTCCTCCTGCTTTTCATTGCTTGAGGCCTAATATAACATTATTCTATAGCGTTGGTGTATTTGCTTTATATTATTATACAATACTGCATTGTCTACCCAGTTATTATCCAGGAGAAAATAATTATGTTCAGTTCCTGGTGACTCATGTTTACTAATGTAGACTCATACATGTGCTTATTAAAAAGTGGAATGTTTAAAATATTGTTCTAATTGATGGTTATTATAGTGTATGTGATAAATAGCAGGCAACAGGACCCAGAGTAAAAAGTGCACTTCATGTGGAATGATGATGAATATTTGAATTCTCTTCTGAATCAAAAGTTTAACAAAGCTATTTCTTGGCACCCAACCTGTTAGTGAACACACACTGCACACACACACACACACACACACACACACACACACACACACATACACACACACACACACACGCACATACAACCTAAAACTATGTAGTTACAAAGATAAGAAAATAATTATTATCCATCTCTTTTCATCTCTTTGTTGTTGTATATGAAAATGGTATCATTGAGTAACTTCTACACATTCCATATGGTGCTATGTGATATTATTTAATCCTTTATTTAAATATGAAATTTGTTTCATTCCTTTCATGGAAAAAGATAGAAATGTGTTACGTGGAGCAGGAAGCCTTCTTAAATAGAGCAGAGAATTAGTAAACATATTATTGAAGACAGAAGCTTTCCCTTTCATGAGAACAGTATGTTTCAATCATGGAAGTATTCTACAGATGTGTTTTAGGATAAAAGCTGGCAGATAAAGAGTGCATCTCCTTTCCCACTGACGGTTTTTTTCCCTTACACTTGCTATGTGAAGCTTGAGATGTTTTATTTTATTGTGGTTCTCAAATAAAAGCATTAACAACCTCATGCTATAATTACAAATCAGACCAATGAGGCCTCATCAGAAGAACCACAAAGGGAACATAGAAGTTAATAACCCGTGGTTAGAATGCAAAAGAGACATTATTTAATATTTGAGCTTGATGATAAAGCCAACCATTTCCCTAAAACTTCTAACGGGAAAGTTATAAGCCTAGACTCCCATGGAGATTATGCTGCTATAGACAGGAACACAAGTGTACAAGAAGACAGATGATAAATATTAGTGAATCTTAACTGGAAGCAGAAAAAATACATCCTCATTGAAATTTTTATGATGGGATGAGCTTATAGGACAATAAATCACAAAAATCAATATCCTTGAACTCTATCTTGCAATTATTGTAATTTCTGGTTGGAACTTAAAGAAAAATGTATGCTTTTGTTTCTAAGTCATGTGGAAGTATTATTTTAGAAAACCCATAGAGATGCTAAGCTAGATGAAAAGTAGCTTTCTTAGTTATAAATAACAGTAATCTTTTAGAGTACTTCCTTAGTATCCACTTGCAGAATTAATAGAGACTAAGATGAATATTAATTTGGAGCTATCTGCGGGAATTATGATTCTTTACTCCATTTAAATATGATTAATAATTTTAATATATAATGCCAAACCACTGTCTAATGAGCCTGAAAAAAACTGTGAAACAAACATATTAACCTCCAAGCATGAATTAGAATTAGAGTTATATAGAACCAAACATTTCCCTATGACATATACAATGTTAGTGTAATTTTTATGCTTAGCCTATGACAAAAATTAAACTTTTTTCTATTTATACCTGGTTTCTATACTTGTGTTGTGAGCCTAGCTGCTAATGGCTGAGCCATTATTCCATCCCAATAGCTAGATTTTATAAACAGTAGCTACAAGTTTGATGTTTAGAAATTTTAATTAAACAAAAGCTATGATATTTTATGGGACATATACAGCATTTTATAGTGATAATTCTTGTTGCTTAAAGTTTTCTTGGCTGATAATCTGTGAAAACCTGTAAACAGAACATATATACAAAGGACAACGGACATCTTTTTGAGCCCTTTAAGCAGTGGCCAGGAGTCACCACCAGGAAAGCCTCAGGCACAGTGCGCACACTTTTTAAAAATTTCTCTTTCATTGAATGCTTATTTTTGTCACTCTGAATGAATTTTGTTTATAATCATATTTCATAGAGAGACATCATCTAAGATGGTAATCACTTTTCATTTTCATATCTCTACATGTGCAGGGACAAACCATCTGGAGAAAAATCTGGAAGGAAGCCAGGCAGGTCTGCTGCTACATTTAATTTAGTCAATTTTTATATGATGTGAATTGCAAGTGAATTTCTACTAATTCTCATCACCAACTTCAAGCTTTGCAGTGTGGTACAACTGAATTACTATGGAAGCTACAAGTTTCTTTGTATTTATGACCCAATTCTTTTCATATCATTCAATAGAAATCAATAAATTCCCGAGGTGGCTCACATCTCTAATCCCAGCACTCGGCAGGTGATACAGGAGGTTTGCCATAAGTCTGAACTAACGTAGGCTGCACAGTCACTTCAGAACCCAACCTGGGCTACAGAGTGAGACCTTGAGCCCATTCAGTTTTCTTTTCTATTTTTTTTAAGAAATAAAAGAAAAAGTAAAAGAATGAAAATGGACTCAGACTTCAGTCAAATACCCTCAATATCCTTCGTACACAATATACTGTCAAAAATAAATTAATACATTATTTTTTTGTCACAAGCCTCTTGTAGTCTAGTGAACAAGATGGATGTGTCTACAGTCAAGATGAAAACAATCAAAATGATTATTTGACTTATTGAATATAGATTTTTTTCCAACTTAAAATGTCACAGTTTATGATTTATTGATTTTACTAGGGAAAGAAAACTGGTCTGTACTTTATGAAAATAATAATTTACATTTTTGAATTTGGCTTTCTTCTTTGTCTAGTAGGTTTGTGCTATGACTTAATTTCACAATACACTGAAGCAGCAATGAGCTATGGGTCATGGTTGTTCATAAAATACCAGGGTAATAACCTATCTGCTGCAGTTCTGGGCTGTAGTGAATACATTCCAACCTAAGACACTTTCAGTTTGTCCTGGATGAAGAGACATAACCCTATCAGGAGTCAAGGCTCACCTACCTTTCTCTTTGTTGTCAGAATCATAGTTAGTTTCCTCAGAATTTTTTACTGAGTCTATTTCAGTTACGTACAAGTTCCCATAACTGAAAACCTTGCCTCTTAGTGATATCTATAAAAATTATCTTCCTGAAGCACAAGTACCTTTTCTCAGAATGATGACAAGCCTCTACTGTTTCAGCAAAAGGCATAGGACAGCATGTCCCCAAATACTAGAGCGTAATTGTATCCTAACAATATTGTACACAGACCTGCTGCCCCCGTCATGTCAAGTTCAGACCTTCACAGACTGTCATTATTAAACTACACATACAGAGAAAGATAGACATAAAGAGAGGGCTGGGAGAGGGAAGGCTGTGTACACATATCATGCACTCAGGTCTTTCTAGACACTGGGTAGTTTATTTTGTTTGTTTAAACATTTATTTGTCTGTTTTTTGACTGCTTAATGTCTACAACATTATTTTGGGAAGACTAGCTCTGGCAGTTTAACTCAGAAGTATCTGTCCTAATAGAAAAGAAGACTGTTACAGGTGCAGGGAAAAAGAACTTAGTTTTATCAGTTGGGGTTGAAGGAAGCAGTATACTAATTTTTCCTTGAAAAGGCATAATTTGGGGACTGGAAAGATAGCTCAGCTGTCAACACCATTAATGCTTTTCCAGAGGATCCATGTTTGTTTTCCAGCACACTCTACAGGCTCATAGCCAACAATAGTCCTCCCTGGACGCCCTCATATACATGGCATGCACTCACACAGAAACACAGAAACAGAAACATACATAAGAAAATAATTAAATTGATTTTTTAAAAGAAAAATACATAGCCTATTTTGTTTCATTTATTTATTTATTCACGCCACACCCTTTCTTTCTTCTTCTCCCAGTCCCACCCTTAAAAGTCCCTCCGCCTTTACCCCTACCCCTTTTCCTCAGAGAATAAGCCTCCCCACCTTGGCTACACATCAACCTGGGACATCCAGTGCTAGTAGGACCAAGCACATCCTCTCCCACTGAGTCCCATCCAGGGAGTCTATTTAAAGGAAGGAAATTCAATGGCAGGCAACAGAGTCAGAGACAGTCTGTCTCCAAATGTTAGGGTCCCATAAGAAGACCAAGCTGTGCATCTTCTACAAATATGTAGGGGGCCTCGGTCTTTGGTTGGTGGTTCAGTCTTTGTGATCTTCCATGGTCTGAGGTTAATTGATTCTTTAGGTCTTGTGTTGTCCTTGACCCCTCTAATTTGCTCAATTATATTCACTACTCTTTCACAAGATTCCCTAAGCTCTGCCTGATGTTTGGCTATGGCCTGGTGGGGAGAGCAACAATACCAACCACCCATAGCTACCAGGGTCTAAACTACCAGCCTGGGGTCGCATAGGAAGGAATCCACAGTTCCAGCTCTATTGTTAGCAGATGGCCTTGTAGGGAATACATAGTTACTTAAAGACAAAGATAAGAAAATGAATAAAGCAAAGATTTGGGAAACAAACAAAACCACAACAATAAAATGTCACATTTCTTCACAAGGTTTTGTGCTGAGTTTGAGGATGTGATCTCTGAATCCTTCATAAAAGTAAAAAGAATGGATGGTCTGTTAAAATTTGGATGCTATGTCTTATATAAAATGTCTTACTAAAAATGCATCATCCTCTCATATTATTTACAGGGTTTTATTATTGCCTGTGACAGAAAAGCAGCTAGTTAGAATGTTGTCTTTCTTAAATTATTTCAGTTACTCATGGCCAATTCTCACTGTACAGATGAACGCAAAAAGAAACGCACTTTATTAGAATTTTGTTGGAAGCATTGCTGTCTGAATATAGACATTACCATGTCCTTATTTCTGTGTCTTCTTCTTTTATATGTAAATAGAAAATGTGGGTGATTGTTGACAATTAAAATTGTCCCAGTTGAATAACAGGCCTCTATGCCGTTGATATAATGTTGCTAGCACTCACCTATCTAAACACTTAGCTGTTAAAGTTCATCTTATGCTTTATTTTCTCATTGCTGTTCAGAGACAGATGTTGCTTTGGACAATGACAAATCCTTAACAATTACTGGGATTGACAAAGCAAAAAGAAACATGGTACTCCATATTGTTTTAATAAAGTATTTCCAGATAAATTCAGTAACTTATAATTTTACCAATAGTAAGAAACCTTTAGGTAGGCCAACTTATCAAGCTAATTTGCCCTCTATTGTTATATGCGATATATAAAGTGGTGTATTGATGAAACATGTCAATGATTAATTCTGATCTCAAATGAAACTAATAATGAATTATAGAGCATCAAAGAGACTCAATCGGGAGAGCCTTTTGGCAGCATCTATAATAAAATATTATCAGTGTATGCATTTGACACCCTCTGTCAGCAGATGAATTGATATGAGATAAAATATGAAATAACTGGCACAATCAAGTCATTCAGTTTTGCAGAACAGACATTTTCAAAAAATCAAAATATTAGAATTATGACATATATAATAGATGTTTTTATACTAAAGGAGTAAAAGTTATAGAAGATAATTTGGAGGAAAAAATTGAATTTCTATATTCTTAAACTGAATAATTAAATATAAGAATCAAAATTAAAATACAGATTTCCTAATAGAAATTGTAGGCAGGTGGGGGTTTAAGAACATATGGCTACAGAGGTTGGAGATTTACCTTGGTAGGATTCTAACTTAGCAACCACTAGGTTTGTTTGTCAGCATGGCATAAACTATACATGTTGTGTACAGCTATAATCCCAGCACTCAAGAGATGGAAGTAGCTGTATCTGAAGTTCAAAGCTGATTCTTGACTGGAATGCATGAAGCTGACCTTAAAACAAAACAAACAATAAATTTAACACTTAAATTATATTTAGAAATAAAAACATAGATGTTTTGTGACTAAGGTAGAAGGTACTCCCTCTGCGGTACACAGCAACCTGAACAGGAAATGAGGATAGAGGTGTGACTATCGCAGAGCTCTAGGAAATCACTAAACAAAACACAAAGCAAAGAATCTAGCTGATTTCACACATAAATATATAAAAGGCTTTTTTCTTTGTTGAACACTAATCACTCTCGTTTAAATCCATTATGTCTACTTTCTTCTTTCCCAGAGTCCTGTTAAGACTTGAAGTTGACCTAGAACATTTCACTCGTTCATGAGAATTGCTAACATCCCAACCAGTATCATATTCACTGATCTGACACAGAAGAGAGTTGTGTCTGCCTGCCCTCCTTCCACCACACACAGTTATAGGTATGGCTGTGCTCATATTCAGAACAACTTAGGGGGAAAGTATAAAAACTATTATTTACATGAATTTCTGATGAACTAAGCTCAGTCATATTAAATATTATAAGTGACTTATACATCCTTTAAGAGAATTACTCATAACTGGGCTGATGGCTTAGCAGCTAAAAATGCTTGTTGTACATCATGACGACCCAATTTTAATTCCTCAATCCTAGAGTAGAGGAAGCAAACCAGTTTCTGAAAGTTATCCCCTGAACTCTTTGCTCTAGCCAAACTCACACTCTCATACACATATTAGCACAAGCAATAATGATAAAACTAAAATATAACAAGAAAATTGCTTTGCTTAATTTAATTTTTCTTATATTTCCTTCGTACTTTATGTTTTCATGCTTTTAAATACTAATAGTGTTACAAAAATTTTGATCTTAAGTCTGCCATTGTCTCTAACTCCTCGAAAGCACTCTCTGTGGATGCCCTTATAGATGTTCTATAATAGGACCCTCAGACTATGCATGGTGGTTAAACGTGGCCAAAGCTCAGGCTAGGGATTTCTTAGAAACTACTGACCCTGTGGTTCAGAGTATTATCTCATGTCATGTCATATCATTTGAGTTTCAGAGTGAATTTATAATCAAAAATCAAACATGCGCAGTGAAGCAGAAGTAAAATACCTCATGGCTCCAGTGAGTATCATGGACTGACATTGCTTTGCATCTTATCATGTACACATACACCAAAACCTGGAAAGTAACCTGAGAGAGTTTAAGGACAATAGAAACTTCTCAGGACCATGGTGGCTTCAGATTCAAAACCCTGGTGCTGTGTTAGATTTCCTTTGACTGGTTCAAATTTTTTCTGTGTAATGAATTAGGAACCATTATAATAGCTTCTAGTGAGTTCTGACAGTCTGCCTCACAAATTGTTAAGCTTAGAGGTGATTTGACCAAAAATCAGAATCATAGTTGATGTCAGAACTTTGGAAATGCTTAGGAAATTCAGAATATTGAGCTCTGAACCTCTCAGTATTACTAATTCAGATAGCAACATTGTTGAAAGTGATCAAACTTGCCTCAACATTTTATGTGTAGTTCTACCTGCCCCAGGGTCAAAGTGTGAATATATCTATATTTGATAAGACAACTGGACTCAACTTTTTATACATAGTTTTAAATTGTATATAGATTTGTACTCTAATCGCAGCCTGTATTTGTCTCATACGCTGCTTTTTATTCAAATGTATTCTATCTGGGAAGACATTAATTCAGCAATGATCATACAGAAAATGCTGTCTCATTTGAAACTGAACTCTTTTTCCCGTGGATCAAATCAAAATTATGATAATAAAATACCTCGATTTTCACAGAAACTTTGTCTCTTAGATGCTGAGTATGCTGCATCTATTTCAGTGCCTTCTTGGTTTCCGAGGCTAGAAAAATAATGTATAAAATGAAAAGGAGGTAGGTTTTTCTCAGCAATGTCTTGTTCTTCTAGGATCGGCACATTGTAGAACAATTAAAATGCAATAAGTGCCATAAAGTTTCATGCTCCCCAATGAAGACAGCAAGAGTTAGAAGTGGATAAGGTAGAGAAGGAACCCCAGAAGAGCAATTCAGAGAGTATCCTTGCTGGAGGCCTGGTTCTTCGCTCTTCTTATCCCATACCCTTGTCCAGAGTTCCTGTGAGGATATGACTAAAACGTGGAGGTTGTACCTAGGTACCATATAGTAAAGTCAACTGGACTGACTGCCTCGTTCTTCTCCCTTATCTCATCTCAGTTTCTAACATCAGTCTCTTTAAAAGTACCTGACTAGCAGTTGATGAACTGAGGGCAGATTTCTCTCTCTATTGTCTTCCTGTCTTTCTCACTTTCTTTTTCCCTCCCTCTCTTCCTCTCTCCCTTTCATTCCTCTTCATCTCATTTATGAATATATAACAATGATCTTAATAAAACTATTTATGCTCTGTGAAACTCATTCTCTGTATTCCTGTAACAAGAACTCAAAGCTACTCTCTCAGGGCAGCATTGGTGACTGACCATTGAGTTTTCTTAGACCATGGCCCCTGAGCTAAACTTACCAAGATCTGGGAAAGGTTCTGTCAAACTCAAATACCCATACATTTTCTTTATCACAAGGATGGATTCAAAGTCTGAATTGGGCAATCAGCAAGTCCAGGAGGAATAAATCTTTCCAGATGGGAGCAGGTACAGTGTCATTCACTCTTTCAGTCATCAAGTAATACAATAACATAAAAACAAAAACTCTAGGAGAAGGAAATTACAACAAAGACTCTTCACCAACATCTGCAGGCCAAAGATGTTGTTATTTTACTTTATCCAAACCATGAGGAGGACTGTCTATATTTCACTGTCATTCACCCTTGTGTAAACTTCTCATTTGGGGGATATAGGCATTTGTGCTGGTGTTGAATAAAGGGCCCCTTACATCTAAGCATGCAAGTCTACCATTGAGCTACATTACCTGTCATACATATGTCACGTGAAAAATAATTTCTACCACCTCATAATCACCCAATTCTTACTTTAGGTATTATTTACTTAACTTTCATTTGTGTTACTTATTTGATATTTGAACGAATATTATTTGTGCTACTGAATATTTTATTTTATAAACTACATCTTTGCTATTCCCAGGATATAGCTAGAGCAACATCTATAGCCTCAATTTAAGGAATTTCAGCCACTTACTCCCTTCTTACAGAGATATTTTCAGAAACAGGTTTCTCCCAAGGGTCCTGAAACCAAACATCACATTATGAGGCCCTGTCCATCCATCTAAAATAAGTACCGAGATGATCATCTCAGAGCATCCAGTGTGTTAAACGCTATCTTCAGAATAACAGAGAGTATAACCATCTGAACTAAAAGAAAATTAAATCAATAAGCATTTTACATGGGGATCAGGCAATGTAGCGCTTAATTCAAATTGCTGAGGCTCTCCAAGGCAGAGGGGAAATGTTAAGTACATTTCTAAAGAAGCATCTCAGTGTCATCAGCAGAAGAGCAAGCAATTCCATGCATTCCAATCAAAACTCAAGAACACAGATCGACTAAGTGCTGAACTTGAAAGTAGTCTGCTATGCCCTGCACACTCGTCTCTCCAATGTCAAGTGGGTGTGCTGGTGTCTGCTTCGTATTTTTCAGAATTGTTTTTCTAAGGGTGAAAACTTGTTTTCTTCATTTACAAATTACTTTCTGCATGTGAAGACAGGTTTCTCTCTGCTTTCAGTGTAGATAAATGGGAACAACTTTCTCTGAACCTGTAGCCAGTTGAGTTTATGCTCATAGCCCAGCAGTGACTTGTTTTGAATGAAAGTTAAAAGACAGAAGAGAGTCGGAAGATTCTGCTGCTTTTCTGGAAACTCCAGCACAAACAATGGGACATAGCAGTTATAAATAAGATGGTAGAGCAGGTTAAGGTTCCTGCCAGAGAGGAATATCTATTCTCTGGCCTTTGCTAACTCTGCAAGTGAGTAGCCCACAAAAAGGTGCACCTTTCTTCCCTTTTAATTTCACATCTTTCTCACTAGCCTTTCTTGCATGAAGTTTCTAGCAGAAATGTAAACAGATTTCTATTCTCCCAAGACTGAGTGTGTACCTACTACCCAAGTCCTTCCTGGTGAACCCATTACTTTGTTGCTGTTACTTACAAGACTATGTGAAATTTTACAAGCAGCAACCCTCTGGAGAGGTCTGCCTGGATTCATTGTGGACAATTAGGTTTTCCAAGAGTGTGCGCGCGTGCGTGCCTGCGTGCGTGAGCGTGTGTTTGTGTGTGTGTGTATGCCACATGTGTGGCAACTTATAGGGCTCTTTGGAAGGGCTGGTAATGGCTTAAAGTAAGTCATGAATCTTACATCTTTCCCCACTTCTTCCATAAAGGCATGCCCGGCAAGCATTCAGTTTCTCTGCTTAAAGACAATAGCAGTCATAGCCTACACAGAAGGGATGGGGCATATTACAATTTTTAAGGCTTCACATTTTCTGAAATAAAGTCCCTGCTGTCACAGTGCAATGTTTTATTTTCCCCTCACTGACACATTCTTAAGTAACAGTTCCACTTGTACTCTATTAAATACTACTGAAATGACCTTGGACTATTTCATTTGCATAGTCGGATTCCTTACTTTGAATTAAGTCTACAACATTAAAAACACAGAGTGGTCATGTAAAGTACAGAATAGGTGACCCATACGGTTAACTTCAATATAGTTTAGTATATGTCAAAATCAAATATATCTGAGAGATGGCTCAGTCAGTAAAAGGCTTGCATCTTAAGGGTGAGGGTTCAAGTTCAATGTCCAGAACTTAGATGTGGTGGTACATGCTCTGTTCCCCAGAGCTGGGAAGGTAGAGATTCAAGGAACTTGGGGCTTGTTTTATTGTTAGCCTGGTCTTATTGACTTTCCAGACTAGTGAGAGACTCTGTCTAAAATGAAACATGGAAGGCACTTCAAGAATGATACCTAAAGTTGCTCACTGACTTCTACATGCATGGGTATATACATGCATACACATGTGTGCATGTCAACCTGAACATATAATGAAAGAAGCAAATAAGAGATAAGCAAACTTTAAATATATCTTTATGATAATTCTGTGTGCTGTTAATAAGAAAGAGTAAATGACATTTTGACTCACATATGCCCTAGTTATATTTCCTTAGTCTATTATTGCTAAACTGTGGGAATCCAGAAGTTAGAAGATCAAATGAGAGTGGAATTATCCTCTTAATGCTGTAGATGACAGTTTAACCCTCTGGAGGTCCTTTGATTTTAGCATATTCAAATTTTATTCCATAAAACATAAGATAGATCCCTAAGAAAGAGACTTGCAGACAGAGACTGTTGTATAAATGACATATGGTGTACTTGCTCTCAGAAAAAATATACGAGAAACAGTAAAGAAAAGGGAATAACTATGTTTGTCAAGTAGTTTAAATTATAGTCTAGCCTTCATTTCTTTCCTCAGATGGTAGTCTAGGAGGCCACAACATAGTGGGATGTTTTGCTTTGAGATGAAAACAAAACCAAAACCAAAAAACAAAAAAACAAAAAACAAAAGACTTAGCACAGTCTTTTCAGTTAACTATGGGTTAAGAGATAGCCCTAAAAAATGGAAATGGCTTTTCAGACATTATTAGGCACAAAGTCTTGTCAACAGCAAAAAAGCAACATTCTGAAAAGAGGAAAAAAAAAGAAAAAAAAAAACTATGAGCAATTGGGATCCAACAGTCTCAGCAGCTAAAGACTAGGACTATTGACCTTGAAGCAGCCACACTAGGTCATGATTGCTGTGCAGAACAGAAAAAGTAATTTATGAAAAGATAATGCCTGCTTATGTTGTCTAAATACCAAAAGGACATGAGGGAGATGAACTAATACATCTTATTATTCTTCCTTCCACTTCCATTCTATTTATTTTTTAGTTTTAGTATATTAAATTTCTTAAATATTTCTCCACACTGATTTATTTATGTAAGCAAATGAAATACAAACACCAATTTATTGTGGACTATACTTTTTATATACATCATCTTCAAGAGTATTTAATGTAAGGATTCAATATTCATAGTCCTGTGCTGGCTTTTCTTTTCTTTGGGTGTGTGTATAAATAATACAGTTTGCTAGGTATCTCAAACTGGCTTCAAACTCAAAGGCAATCTTCCTGTTTCTGCCTCACAAGTACTGGGATTGTACGCATGTACCAGAAGCTCTGTTTGCTTTTTAACTTAAACTAAATGCTGGGATTTTATCCACAATAATACATCAAAACTACCTTGATTAGCCCAGCTATATAGAGAGCCTCAGCTTATCATTTATCCATGTAGTTAATACATTCTAGGCATTCCTTTTCTCCCAATCTGTTAGTAGAATACATCCATTTGCATGTACTTTATAAGTAGTATTTTATTTAAGGTATGGCAACAATGAAGTAGCTCATGCAGAGAAAACTTCAAAACAGATTTGAGAGGTATTGACATGTTGGTCTTCCTGGATATAGAATATGAAGAAAGATGTGTGTTATCTAGACAACTTGCAAACTCACATCTTAGACTTTATTAGAGGAGTTTCTTATGTCACAGCCTTTATGCAATTCAAAGGTAGTCTGGCAGATATACTATACCAGCAAGAGATTGAAAAAAAAATGAAAAATAATAAAATAATTAATTGTACTTTTTACTCTAATAAAAGAGTCCATGAATGTATTGTGAGCTATAATATCATTATTTCATTAAAAGAAGATTCAATCTGAACAAGCAAGACGGCTTAGAAGTTAAAAGAGCTTGCTGCCAATCCTGAAAACCTGAGTTTAATACCTAGACAGACAGACACACATGGAAAGAAAGAGCCAGTTTCTGCAAGTTGTCCTCTAATTCTACATATCTGCTATAGAATGTGTGGACACACACAATGTATATTAAAATAATTAATTGATATATTAATTATTAAATCTATATCAGGGAAGAGAATAGATATATGCTTATCACATCTTATTCAACTTAATTTACATTTATTAAAACTTCCATTATATTCATTCTAATTACCCCTCAGAGGTTACATGGTACTTTGTTCTGTAGAATAACAACTGACTGATCCAACTGGCTTTATGCTGTGCAACTGTACCTCAAATTTCTGCCATTCATGGAATCCAGCAGCATCTTAATACATCACTTTCATCTGTGAATTCCATGGTGATGAAGAGACTTAATCTTTGACATGGATAAATATACTTATTTTGGATTTTCTTTTGGTAGCTATTCCATAGCATAGAAACCATAATAATAATTAATAGGTATGCTCAAATTAGTATAAAAGTGCTTACTAAAGACTCCTTAGATTAAGGAAGAATGTAAAGGATTATTTGAATATTATAGTGTATTGTAAGGTCCAAAGAAATTATGACTGTAGAAATGGATACTATCCATCCTTTTGACCTCAAACAAGAAAGACTCTATACATGCTAGTCTCTTCCTCAAGTATATTAATGAATTCAGGATATAATAGGTCCCTGAAGTGATTTGCACGTATTGATTAAATGCCATGAGTGAGACGCTGTTGGTTAAATTGCCAGAGACACACAAAGGAGACAGCAAAACTGCATGCATCATTTAAATAAATAGCTAGGCAATTTCTCTTGACACATGATTATATCCTTTACATTTGCTCTGTTTGTATACATAAAGATAATATGGCATATAACACACACTAAAAAGAACACATACAATGTGCTCCAACACTGCAACAAAGCATATATTTAGAAAATACTTCATTGTTTGTTGAAATAAAAAAATTAAGAATTCTATGATTTACTGATTAAAGGAAAGATGAAAAATGGAGACCTGAACTGATGTGTATGGACTAAACTGAGCAATAGTTTGGACGGCTTTGCTATTAACTCAATTAAAATCACAGTGATTTGGGCTGACTATGGAGCAGAATGTGTTAAATCAAAGGACCACAGGCTCAGAGGCCCTTGGCCAAGTAAACAAGGCAGAGATTGTCTGCAAGATCCCAGTGTCTCACTTCCTTAAGCCTCATCCCTGAATTTCTCAGAACGTTCTTTTATGTGATAGAATTGTCGAAAGTTTCAGAGGCAAAATCTTACTGGAGAAAGTGTCTTTGTGGGTAGTTCTTCAAGTTTTATAGCCAGGCCTTCTGCCTCTGCTCAATGCCTTCAATACATGGATAAACTGATGTCCCAAACTGTCCAGTTCAGCTACTGATGAAGGAAACATTACAGTTTATTGAGAAATGCATGCCCCATACAAACAAAAGCTTCTGTATTTGAACTCTTCATTCCTGGTTTTTATAGATCATTGAATCTTTGAAAGGTAGAACTTTCCTGCCTGAAATGGATTAAGTTAGAGGTGTAGTTTCTGGCTTATATTGTGACTCATTTCACCAATCTCTCTGTCTTTCTGTCTCTCTGTCTCTGTCTCTCTGTCTCTGTCTCTGTCTCTGTCAACCCTTCTGTGGTGTGTGTGTGTGTGTGTGTGTGTGTGTGTGTGTGTGTGTGTTGTGTCTACATTTCTCTGTAATTCTATGTCTGTCAATTTCTGTGTCTGTGTGTCAACATGTCTGTCTGTATCTCTGTTTATCTGTCTCTCTCTGCTTCTGTCTGTCTTTTTCTATTTGCTTTTGTCTGTCTCTCTCTGGCTCTTCCTGTCTGTCTGTCTCTTTTGCCTGTCTCTGTCTTTCCCTCCCTCCCTCTCTTCCCCTTGATCTACAGGGATGTATAGAAATGAGTCACAACAATGTCAAAGGAGTTGTCTGTTGCCATGAGTTTCCAACCTTGGCGAATAATAACTCCAAAGTGAAGTCTTTTTTGCCTGTCTTCTGGGTAGTGTCACAGCAGTCACAACGTAACTAACACAGAGAGACAGCAGACACTGTGAGGCAGGTCAGGCTGCAGCTTCTCAGATGAAGGAAGACACAGATTTTATTGACTCTTGTGTGAAGAAGTGGGATAGCCTCCAGTTTGGTAATTGTCCATTAGTCTTGGGAAGGTTTCAGAAGATGTTTCTCTTCTTTGTGCACATCTTGCTTTCTACAGGGTGGCTAATGGTCCTTGACTGTGCAGGAACTGCTGAGTTACAGATGCCACTATTATCTTACATAAATGTGCCAGTTTTATAAAGTTGGAAGACATTAATTTCTTGAGCTGTTAAGAAAGCACATTGGTTGATAGAAAAAACATGCTGGCACCAGTGAACATTGGCCAATTTAACCTTGTAAACATCTTTTAATTGGCTAACAGGTCTTCATATAGAACTGGTTCCCAGCTGGAAGCACTGAAGGAGACAGGACAGGAGAATTCTAAGCCTTTTAGTCAGGTTGCGGGACATACATCTCACTATGGAATCTCAACTAAAGAGTTAATGACTGCCACAAAATAGTCAGCCTTTAAATATGTTAGAAATAATTGAGGAAGCTTTGATTGTATGGTACACGTCAGAGGTATTACCAAAGTAGGGAGGGAAGCTAGACACAATGTTGTGGCATTCAAAATTTACTGTTTTAATCTAATTAAAAGTAAACATCGTTTGAGAGATTATTTAGACTGTCTTTTGGTAACAGTTCCCTGTTGTTTCTGTCATTTTTGAGGCTATCTTAAATCCTGCTAATTTCAGCTTTCTTTGGTCATAAGGAGCTGCTGGCAATGTGACATTGTTCTGAGGCTTAATCTGGTATTTTGTGACAAAGCTCTTTGAGGAATACAAGGATCAAAGCAGAAGAGAACACAGCATGCTTTTAGTAGGTAACCAGTTAAGGGGCCATACTTCAGAGAAACTTTGTCACCTCGTGTCCTGCCTGCCCATTTTCAATAATAGTTAACAGATTTCTCTCTTAAACCAGGTATATGGTAGTGACTGCTTGTAATGCCATGGTTTGAAAAGCAAAGGCAGGAGGATTTCCACAAAGACTAGGTCCAATGAAACCCCCACTCATATAAAGAGAAGAAGCAAGAGAGGAAGACAGAGAGCAAGAGAAGGGGAAGAGGAGAAAGTCTATCTGATACCATCTCTTACATTCCTCCTTAGTAAGTGTGAAAATCTGCTTTGGAATCTGAATTTCTACCCCCGTTGAGTTTGTTCACCTCCACCATTTCATTTTGACAACAAGGTCAAGTGTCTCCTACCCATTAGTTCAGCTAGATTAGAGCTTCCCAACAGTTGGTAAGGAAAGACGCTAATGGACATGAAGTAGAGCAGCTGTGTGAAGCTTTGGAGGGAGGAAGAGAAGGGAGCAATGCAATTAAATTACAATCGCAAAAATAAACAACTAAAATAGAAAAGGAGCAGGATCCAAGACCAATAACAAGAGCATTCGACTTCAGATCAACTGCGATGGGGCTGAAGAGAGCGCTCAATGGTTAAGAGTACTCACTGCGCTTACATAAGACCAGGACTTGGTTCTCAGTATCTACATAATGGCTTCCAACTGTCTATACTTCTAGTTACAGGGGGTGGATCCCTTGCTTTATCTCTGTGGTTACTCGTGCATATAATGCGCTTACATGCAAATGAAAAAATTCTATACATATAAAACAAAAATGAATATTTTTCTAAAAACTTGACTGTGGTCAATTTTTTTTACACAATCATTATTTTAGAGAATATGTTAATTTTAACCTCTTCTTTGATCTAAGATGATTCTGAAGAGAAAACGGAGTCTGCATTTGGTCCTCTAATTATTTGACTTTCACCCCAGGCAGTGGGGTTCCTCTCTTTAACTTGAGTGTGCTTTTAAGTTCATAGTATTGATTATAAATGACACTGATAAGAGTTCTCACAGAAATGTGAAAGTGAGCCATATGGATTTTGGCCATATTAATAAACTTCTTTATTAGATATAGCCGACAAGATCGTTCACATAAACCCTTAGTGGTGAAATCTCATCTATCATATGAGGGAGCAAATTGATTACTGTTCCCCATAAGGCATTGACAGAATTATTAATTTTCTTATTATGAGAGAGAGAGACAGAGACATAAAGAGAGAGAGAGAGAGAGAGAGAGAGAGAGAGAGAGAGAGAGAAAGAGAGAGACAGAGACAGAGACAGAAAGAGGGAGAGAGAGAGACAGAGAGAGGAGACTACCTGTACCTGTTCGGGTATGCAGAGGGACAGCTTTCACTGTTGTTCACTTTGTACTTTTCTGCTCCTTTGCTCTCTGCCTTTCCCAGGTTGACCTAAAAATTCAAGGTTGAATGAGTTCTCTAGGTGGTATTAAGTCTCCTCCTCTTCGCTTTTTTTTTTTTTTAAATAGTGAGACTGTCAAATCCTTTGTTAGTGTGAGCTCTCTGGATAAATTCTTATTTGTAACTTGATAAATGATTAGTTCTTTCCACAGAAGCAATCAATAAATGACATTTTCATTGCTCAGAGGAAAAGAAAAAATTGCAAAGGAAACTGTGCTAGGGTTAATATCTGCCTGTTTGGAAAGGGGAGTGAAAAGAAGAGTCCCTGAGGGCTAGGGCTTCACCTCACTGTGTATTGAAATGTGAGGCACAACCAATGGTCTGGTTAATAACAATTCATGGATCTGCCAATCTTTTTGACCTATGTCATCAATATTTTACACTGCAAAATAACAACAATTAAGAATCAGGACCTGGAGAAGCACTTTGGGCAAAAGTGTTTCTAACATGATAATGAAATCGACAATACAGAGCCTGTATTCCAATAGGTGTTCTGGGAAAGAAGCAAGTAGGATTTGCTTTTCTAAAGTATTCTTTGTAACAAGGGAACACAATCGCACCAGACTTGTTCTATGATATTTTTTCCATAAAACTCAGACAAAAGTGATTTAGAAAGGAGCAATAGCCTCACAGTCCTGTTTGCTCACGACTTACCACGGTCTAGATAACACTGGGGATATTAGATAAGTAAAAAACTAAACAAGAACCTGATTTAAATCTTGGCAATATCATACTTGATATGCAATGTAGTTTACAAAGCATACAAAAACTCTCATTTCCCCTAATTCAATTTTTACAAGTTTTAAGAAGAATAAAATTGACCTGAGTTTTATTTATCATAGTTATTAGTGAGAGTAAAAATCATTAAGGCATTAAATTCAATTTTTAAATTTTTATTTAGAGTGTAAGCTCGAGTTGAATTTTTGCTTATTTTCAGATTATTTTAGATTCATACTTTAAGTGTGCATTTGTTTTTGCATTTGGCATCCTGATAGCAAAAACCATATCTTCAGGTATATTCTACACCTGTATAACTGTGATTGGAACTCACAGATAAAGTACATGCATCCTTTCAGGAACACTGTTGTCCTCGAAACTGGTGAACATAATAATCCCTACCCTGGGCGATTCATTATGATAAGAGTATCTCTTATATTCTAAGATGCTGTAACTTATACTGGACTTTACAGCCAAAGAATACCACACCTTGAGGTCACTTGAGACTTAAGACTGCTGTTCTACTGGGTACTTAGTCTGTTAAATGTGCGTTTAGGAGAAGAATGTAGCAATCAACCTTACTTGACTTGTATTTCTTTCACAATCAACTCTTAGAACCTAAACTAAAGCATAGCTGTAATCTTAAATTATCTACACTTTCATGTCTCTGACACATAGTAATCATATATGTTCCGATCATCATTTTCTGGATATAGCACGTATACTGAAAGCAGTCTTATAAAATGAAGGCCCACCATACATTTCATATGCAGCATTCAGATATTGTTTGATAAACAGTTTTGATATTTGTAATACTGTTTTTATCTGGATCAGTTGGGGTCGGTTAGAGTCAGTGACTTAATCCCTTGTAAAACACTGTTTAAATTTTGTATAAATTTTTTCCCTGTGTGGTACTTTCTCTTCTATGCAATGAAAGTGAAAGGAAAAGCTCTTTGTGAGGGACACACTCATATAGACAGACACGGGCACAGTTCACAAGACAGCCTTCAAGCAGGCACAGATTCATACAACACACAGACAGGATAGAAGAAAGACGCAGGAAGAGTGAAGTACAGAATTGAAATCTGAACCTTCTCTTGCACAAATGACATGAAGGGGAATGCTTTGACTTCTTTCCTTAGTTTTTATAGTCTTTATGAGTTCATATGAGAGTCACTCATGTTGATTTATAGGGTCTTGTTTTCTTGTGTCCTCCATCTTCTCCATTTAGGACTGAATGTTCCAAGGTCTCCCACTCTCTGCATAATGTCTGGCACTGAATGCCTGTATTGGTTCCCCTCTGCTGCAAGAGGAAGCTTCTCAATTGCTGGCTGAGCACAGCACTGATCTGTGAGTATAGCAGAGCATCATTAGAAGTCATTTTATTGCTACACTTTTTTTTTTAAAACAGTGATATTTGGTTTTACCGTAGGTCCTTAGGCTATCTACTTTTAGAATCTTGATACCTGAACAGTAACAAGTATGGGCTTCCATCTCATGGAATAGACTTTAAATCAAGTCAGACATTGGTTAGTCCATCAAGCATTGGGCCACCATTGCCCTAGTATAGGCAAGACAGCCTTGTAGATGAATAAATTTGTGGATGTGTTGGTGCGTATGTTTCTCTTTTGGTCACATGCAGAGTACCTTCCTAAATCAAAGAGTGTAGCATGAAGGAGTGAAGGCTCTGTGTATGCATCATCTCAAATTCTCCATGTTCAATGATCTGTTTAGTTGTTGTCCTCAACAACAGTGCTTGCTATTAGTATATAAAAAGCAACACATATTATTGGCAACAGCTAACTAGCCATATATTAGCACCAAATGAAGATTACAGTACTGGGATTGGTTTATATCTAATTGAGTTGCTGTCCAAAGGGGTCCCACTGGAAGACCCAAACCATCCAGGCTGTTGTCCAGAGAGTCAGTTTTCTTTAGAAGAACAGCCCCTAGTTGATATCCTTGGGAAGTTTGCTTTTTGCCAGAGGAGAAATGAAGAAAGAGTAGACAGAGGGAGGAGAAGATAGGTAGGGTGGAGAATCGACGGATTGGGAATAGAGAAGAGATCACACATGTGTGTATGCAAGTTAGATATAAATGTAATAAAATGTTATATACAAATAAAAATATATTACATCTAGATAGTGTAGCCTGTATTAAGTCAACTATTATCCAATGGAAGCCACTTATTGAATAATATACAGGCAGAAAATCTTTGACTTGATAGAGAAGAAAAATACAAAGTTGAATGCCTTAGAAGAGGTAAGGATGTGGAATAAGTTGAGGGTAAACATGATCATAATATGTTGTATGAAATTCTGAAAGAACTAATAATGTTTTTCTCGAAAAGGAAACATTGAAGAAGTGCATCTCTGTTTCTTTGTCTTGTCCAACCCCAGTGTGTTGATTTTTGTTTTATCTTATTATACTACATTATTGAAAACATGGAAATAAAACCGAGTATGTTTTGTGCCAAGAACAACAATAACAGAAAAGAAACATAGAAAAGTCTGAACATACTCTAGCAGAGGTCTCAAAAAGATGGCCTAACTCCAATGTTTGTCAAGTCTAAAATTTCTATATAAATTAGCATATATTTATGTTCAGACTCATAGAAGAGTATGCCTAATGTTATGTGATATCTGAATTTCAATTTTTTGATTCTTGTCTATAATCACTGTGATTTCCAACTTTGTTTTAAGCACTTTGTTAGCACATTATATTAATATGAGACACAGTATCCTAAGAAATGAATCACCCCTGCTGGCTCATGGGCAGGGTTGACAGCTATATAATAATGCCATCCACTGGACATCTTCATTTGGTCATACTTTAGCAAAGTGAGTAAAATCCAATTGCAACACTTTGTGTTACTTATCCACTGTTCTGAGTGTCCTGACTTATTGGATCCCAGAGGCAAAACCTACAATATCCTGCAAGAATGAGATACTTTCCCTTTATGTCAAGCAGAATAATGCTAATAGGGATGAAAATTGAATACATCAGAATTCCTATTTTTCATGATTGAGGCAAAGGAAAAGCGAAGGACCAAATCAATTCCTTGACCTGGTAAAATGGCCTCATATCATCCCAGAAATTGAAGGCATTATAAATGTAGTATGTTTTAAACTTCTTTTTTACAGTAGCTAAAATGTCAATGATATAATTCTTTCATTGGTTGCTCTTAAAAAAGTACCATGTTTTTACTTGCTAACAAAAATTGCCTTATTTAAAGTGGAAATATTATTTTAAATAACTAAAGTCTACTGGTTATGATTTTTTCCTGCCTAGTCATAATATCAAGTTAGCTTTAAGCTCATATTTATGATGCTTCTTCATAAAAAATAAGGATAAAGTATAGTTAAGAAACAAATAAAGACTTGTACTTAGAATGAATATAACTGAAAAAATGGGAAATGTTCCCTCGTATATTAAGACTATTTTTAACATAATATTTTACTGATTACTTGATAATTTTACATAATTCACCCAAATCACACTTACTTTCTAGTGATCCCCACAACCACCCCAAAAAAAACAAAATCTAATTTGTGTTGGCCAGATACTGTCTAGACTTTGGTCACATTATCCAGTCTCTGCCAAAAGCCATGAGTTATGGAGAGCTACAATTGAGCATCTTTATCAAAGATTTTAAGAGTTTTTTTTTTTTCAATTGCTCCCTGTCAAGGCTGTATCCTTTGAAGGTGATTTTGTGGGAGGAGGAAAAGATTATTACAGAAGCCTTTCATGACTCTTATTCTCAATGATAAAACCGTAGTCATTAATATCACAAAAAAAAAAAAAAAAAAAAAAAAAAAAAAAAAAAAAAAGGTTTCCTTGATTTTTTTTTAAAAAAAATTTGGATATTTTATTTATTTATATTTCAAATGTCATTCCCTTTCCCCATTTCCCTTACCTAGAAACCCTCTATCCTATCTCCCCTCCTCCTTTTTGCTTTTATACCATTTTATTTATATGCATGTATTAAGGTCAGTTCTAGGTTGAGGAATTAGCAATACAAAGATGCAAAGAGTCAAGGAACAAGCAAGACAATACACACAAATAGTCAAAGAACAAGCAAGGCAATAAACAAAATTCTGTGAAGACTCCCATGATCACTGTTTCTAAGGGCTTATCAGGATGACCAAAATATCTGAGCCAACTTCCCTGTCCTAGCCCAAAGTCATTTTCATGTCTGAAGCCTACTTCCTTGTTCTAGCCTAAAATTTAGATTTTTACCTGAAATTACTTCTTTGTTCCAGCCTAAAATTTAGATTCCTACCTGAAATTACTTCTTTGTTCTAGCCTAAAATTTAGATTCCTGTCTGAAATTGCTTCTTGTTCTAGCTTAAGATTTAGATTCCTGACTGAAATTAGAACAAAGAAGTAAATATTCCTTGACCTTTACATTCAGTGGAAGCATGGACCACAGTGACAGTATGAACCACAAATATCCACAGGGCTGTTAGCATTAGCATTCTCCTCAGACTTCAGCATGGTAGTACAGACCATGGCCATTAACATGGCCCCTGGAATAGTCAAGGCCTTAGACTGACTCATAGCCCTCAGCAGCAGCATGGACCACAGTGAACACCAACATGACCTCAGGTGGCAGCATAAGCCACGCACAGCAACATGTTCCAGGCATCAACAAATACAATGAATATCTGCGTGACCTTTGTTCATAGCATGGACCATGAACATCATCTTTGCCCCCAGTTGCAGCAGAACCATAGACTCTAGCATTTCCTTGGGCAGTAGGACAGATCAGGAACACTAACGTGGCCTCCACTGGTAGCATAGACTATGGACAACCACATGAACCTTGGGACTCAACATATCCTAAGACAACAGCATGGACCATGGATTTCAATTTTGTTAGTCCACTTTTTTATAAGCATCTTCTCATTGTCTTTGTTCTTATTGTAGTAGTAGTTGTTGTTCCAGGGATACTATGGGCTCAGAGCTGCTGCCATCTTCAAGGCCATGGTTCAAGCTGAGTGTCTGGCTCTGAGTAAACTTTTTTAAAAATTTTTTTTTAGAGAATTCAATATCTGAGTACACTACTGTATTTACATGATTCTCGGTCTTTTGCCTCCTACCTCCAACTTCTCCCATGTCCCACCCCAAATTATTTTAAATTCATGATGTCTTCTATAATTATTTTTACAAACACACACACACACACACACACACACACACACACACACACGAATTATGAGGAAGAAGACTTATTATCTGCCTAAGCTTTGAGCTAACTACATGAAACCTTAAGAAACACTGTAATTGCAGGTCTTATATGATGAGAATTGATAGACAAAAATGATGAATAGGAAATAGATAAATAATAGATGATTAATAGCTAGCTAGCTAGAGCTAGATGGATAGATACATAGATGGTACATAGATGATAGATAGATGAGAGAGATGATAGATAGATAGATAGATAGATAGATAGATAGATAGATAGATAGATAGATAGAGATAGATAGATAAATTTGTGGCATATGTCTATAATTCTAGTGCTCTAGATAAAGAGAGAGGAGTGCAAAAATTTTGAGATTGTCTTTAACCACATAGAGAGCTGGAGGATAGTTCATAATGCCTGTCTTAAAAAGCAAGCAAAACAGAACAATATGTTTCCTAAAAAAATATTATGTTAAACTTTTAAAAATATAATGATAATTGAGACTATATTTTATTGAAATACTGGCTTTTACTTTAAATGATAAAATACTGTGACAGAAAAGTTGTTGACTTCAAGAAACTAGTTATGGGTAGAACATTCTGGAAAGTCTCATTTGTGACAGCACTTTTGTCTTATTGTTCATTTTCATATACTTTTGGCATCCTTAGATACATCTCCATTCATTTTCATCTATCTTGGTTAAAGTATTAATTTTTGACTGGAGTATCCTCTCGATTTTTTAATTTGATTTCTATTATAAAATATTGGATAAAGAAATATTCTTTCATTCAATCAGTTTCATGGCTAGGACAGCTATCCTCATCGCAGGACTTTGAGCTCTGAGTAAATAATAATTATAAGTAAGAGCTCAGAATTGGCTGAACCAGGAACTCAGATGCCGTGACTTCCTATGTAATCTTGGCCCTTGATGGTTCAATCTGAAAGCGCTTGTCAGCTTTCCTGACATTCACATCCAAAGCTTCCTTGTGTCCAGTGTGGATACATCCTTTCCATCCTTAATTGGTGTTAAGGATAAGCATCCCTCCTGTGACTGCTTGTCACTTCACAGGCCCCATTTCAGCATCATTAGCTTTGTTGTCTCACTCTAAGATTGGAAGTCAGAATCATCACATGAAGTAAGTTAAAAGCATAAAGAAAAAGGTTCCCTTGTGTCAAATTGAGAGTCCGTGTACAAGCTGACGATTTATTCCCTCCCCATAACTGTAACAAATTTTGTGGCTTACACTGACATTTTTGTTTAAATGACATTATTGCCTTCAATATTATTTTACTCCATGCTAGTCTGGTAAATGGCTGTTTTTTTATATTAAGAATTTCGGTCTATGTGCTGATTGGTGGGTTAATAGCACAGGAAGCTCACCCTTGGGGGCTATAAAGAGATGGTTGGATTCTATGATCTAATATGCTCTTTACTTCAAAGTAGGTCTCTTTTTATCAACAACAGGATTTCAACCAAACATATTGCTTCCCACTGAGGTAGAGTGAGTGAGTAAAAATTTATATCATATATC
Organism: Rhabdomys pumilio; assembly: GCA_030674055.1. NCBI lineage: Eukaryota > Metazoa > Chordata > Mammalia > Rodentia > Muridae > Rhabdomys > Rhabdomys pumilio. The sequence goes on from JANHMN010000026.1 coordinate 5,714,807, forward strand.
TTTTATTTTGTATCAAATATTGATTTTAATTGTTATACCACCTACACGGTTCTGTTTTATTTCCTTCATATCCTAAGTTCTGTATTACTCCTTCATATCTTAAGAAAGACAAATTTTCTTAGAGATTTTCATTTTTTGCATATCTTGAGGAAAATCTTGCGTTATCTTGCTTCCAATTTTTTGTTGAGTAATGATCACTCAAAATAATGAACTTGTTTTCTCATTAAAAATACTTTTTTTTACGTTTTTGTTTTGTTGGCAAGATCTTCAAACACACACACACACACACACACACACACACACACACACACTAAATCCCAGAAACACACTCACTACACATTACATACATTAAAAATACATATGTTATACCAAAGCAAATGCATCCTCTTTCTATATACATTTATATTTAACCCATAACTCCCTAAATTTACTCTCTATATTTTACACTCTCATTCAGTAAAATTCTCTGAAAAACAATATTGGCCACACTCTCTGGTCTTCACATCCCACTCCTTTTATACCTCTTCCTATTAGTCTCCTACTGTGCTGGTATGCCCTTCCTTATCAAAGTAGTTAATGCTCTGTTGTCAACTAGATACCAAAACCAAGGTATTCAGACTTTTATAAATAATTGATATGTTGATAATCTAAAAACATGTGAAAAATTGAGATTACAACTATCATCTAATAATATGCATAATCAAAATCATCACATTTTTATCACATAATTATCACATTTTACCAGTGTGGGACAAAAAGATGAAGCAACTCTTCTAAGTCAATACAGCTTACCCATTGCAAAGACAAGAGACAAAGAGGTCTAGTCACATCCGAAAGAAAACTGTAAACATCAGCTCACCCACAAATCCATTGATTTACAACACTGTCCTGCTTGCAAGATATATTAGGGCAATGGTGACACAATGCTGTGGAAGCAGCCAACCAATATCTGATTTAACTTAGCACCCATTCCATGAGATGGAAGCCATACTGTTACTGCTTGACTGACCAAGAATCTGCAATTAGACAGATGAGGACCTAGGGTAAAACCGAATAACACTGTGGGAAAATAAAATGTAGCAATAAAATGACTTCTAATGATGCTCTGCTATAGTCACAGATCAGTGCCTTGCTCAGCCAGCAAGTGGGAAGCTTCTTCTTGCAGCAGAGGGGAACCAACACAGGCATTCACTGCCAGACATTATGCAAAGAGTGGGAGACTTTGGAACACTCAATGCTAAATGGAGGAGATGGAGGACACAAGAAAACAAGACCCTGTAAATCAACATGAGCAACCCTCATATGAACTCATAGATGCTGAGGCCACATACACAATGGATGTGTCTACATCAAATCCTCTGCACATGTTATAGCTTCTAATTTAGTGTTTTTGTGGGATTTCTGAGTGAGTCTGCTTCTTGTGCCTATTGTTGAGCTTGTTCCCTTCTGGTTGTTGGTTTTGATCAGTTCCAATGTGTTTGTTTTTGTTGTATCTTACTATATTTCATTATTATCCCTTAGTATCATGTTTGTTTTTTAATGAGAGATAGAACGGGTATGGGTCTAGATGGGAGTAGATGTACAGGAATGAGTCGAGTGAGTTGGAACTATGCTTCGGTTATATTACGTAGGAAAGAAATCTGTTTTCAATAAAAGGGGAAAAAGAAGTCTAGACATTAAATGAAGCCATTAACCTAGCCTACCACACTTATTCTGTGTAAAATTCACATTCATTCTTACCTCTTTGCTTAAAAGTTAAGTGCGTAATATTGGCTATAACTCTTAAAGATCATACTTTAAAAAATGACTGCACTTTTGGACTTTTTGTAAATCATGGTCTAATTAAAATGAAGTTTTACAGAAGGTTTTCAATGATGTTTTGACATAACACACTCATGATATAAATAAATTATTCTAGATTGGAAGAGGTGAATTTTTAAGAAGCTCACAAGAGAGAGAAACTCTTTAAGATTTTTTGTCAAATACATTTAAAAACTTATTCTCCTAAATATGTGAACCCTCATTAAGCCAGCATGTACAGTGACCCCTACAAAATTACATTTTCTAAAACAGATAACTATGGGTCACCACAGTGATTTGTATGATCCTATTAGAAATGTCTGTAAATTATTCTGTGAGAATTAAGTGTTATGGTTAAGCTGATTAATCAGAAGGAATACTGTGCTAGTGTACCTGATGCTGTTGAGAACAAAATGTTCCCCACTGGAGAGAGACTAAACGTGAAAGGTGGGTGTTTTAGCATCTCTAAGCATCTTGAAATATTCTAGATTATTTCAGTATTATGATGTTGGAGATGCAAATACCCATTTCTGATTAGCTGTTTAAAAGCCCTCTCACAAAAGGGATGAGAAAATAAATCTATAGAGTGTTCAAGCCAGTCATGCTCTCTAAGCAGAAATTATTTTTTGTGTGTGTGTATTGTTGTCTCATGTCCATTGAATGGGCCTAGTGGTTGATAGGTACTTTAGCATTCTCTCAACCCAACCAAGGGGGCTTGTTTTCTTTGCAAGTTATTAGTTTCTCATCTGCCTTCAGAATTGAGTTCCTCCTTTTATTGTGTGGGCTAAGTCTGATTGAACATTTGGCATTTGAACTCTTTTGAAATCAGAATTAAGGAAATTGTGCTGTTGAAATGATATATTAGGCAAGGTAGATGGACGCATGTGCTTCGTTGCCTAATTAGATATTTGTTTGTGCAATGCAGGGAAAAACAATATTCACCCATGTTTGACCTTAAATTCAACAGAAAAATCTAAAAAAGAGAAAGTTCATGCCCCTGATTGCTCCTCCTACCTTACCTCCTCCTCTTCCTGTAGCCCTGCCTCACTGTGTCTTCTCTTCCTGGTTGTAGTGAGACAAGCAGTTTCCTCACCTTGTGCTGCTCACCATTATGGTCTACCTTGCCACAGCAAGGCCAACTAACCCCTCTGAAACCGTGAGCTAAAATTCATCTCACCTGCTCCTTATGAGTTGATTTTATTGCCTGATAAATTGTCCCCAAACTGATAGACTTTCCTATCTTTTCTGGCTCTTCTACTACCTTCCTCTCTGAACCCAGAGAGTTGCTCAACCATTGATAAGTCATGATCTCATAGTGGTTTCACTTGATGTTTCATGTTGCTTCCCAGTGTTAACCACATCACAATGGGAGAATCTTACCACAGACATCCTTTGTCATTCAACCAGCCCAGTACCTACCTTCAAGTTCCTTTCTTTACATCTTTAGAAAAACTGCAGCAATATCACAAACAATGTGTATAAGTATGGCTGGCATTTTAATACATTAAATATTATATTGTCTGGCAGTAGTATATAATATTCTAGAAATGCCACTTGTAATTAAGTCTAAAACAGTAACACATACTTTAAAATTAGAACACATTTGGAGAAGTTTCATCACACCCTTTAACAAAGTGTCTTTATGTTTCAGGTATCCATTATCTGTGGTAACTGAGAACAGTTCTTAGGATGATGTGAAACATGTTTTCTTGGCAGTGAACTTGTGTTGATAGGGACGTACTTTCTGCAACCTTCTGCTGTCAGGGAAATGATATACAATAATAGGAAATTTACAATAGTTTCAAATTGATAATGTGGCCAAGCATTATTTGCTGAGCACAAAGGCACATTAATTAGGCCTTGGAATTCATCAGATTCTAAATTTCTTGGGATTTATAGTGCCTTTGGGTCAGACATCTCTGCTCCCAGTCCAGTACCAGTACAATGACATGTAAGAGTATATATATATATATATATGTTTATGGAAGTAATGGAATTGCAAGAAGAAACTAGAGAGGAAAGAGTAAAGGATAGATGAGCAAATGAATGTGGTTGTAGAAAGACTTAATTAATACATGATTCAATGAGAATAATAAAGGGGTAGTTTTATGTCTCCTCAGGACTGAGCTACTTGCAATCAAAGATGAATTTCTAGTGGATTGCAGCTTCCTGTCTTTTCTGTGGGTATAAACACAAAATGAGGGGATTTTAAAAACACGTGTAGTTTAGTCCTTAACTGTTTGTAAATCTCTCTCAAACATATTGTCTTATTTGATCTTCACCATACCAGTGAGATGACAAATTGCCAGCACTCAGCATGTGACAATGCTGAGCTGTAAGCCTACCTTCCGTGTGTGTCCCCCAGTGAAATACTGTCAAAGCAGTACTGCAGACTAGGCAAGCACTATGCACAGTCATTTTCTTCTGCTAGGAAACTTCACATTCTCAATCAGATTGGAAATGACATGCAAAGTCACTTCAAGAATAAAATATGCCCCAAGCAAAACTCAATCGACTATAATCTGCTTAAGAGGATTAACGTATCAAGAAGAGTGTGTGTCAATAAGAATTAGCAGAAGCAAGTTCAGCTCATTCAAGTTGTGTGGATTCCATGTTGGAGAAAACCATGGGTGTGTGTGATCCATTTATAGGCAAATGTATAAACAAACAAACAAAACAGCAAATAACCCCCACAAATTTTAGTAATTAAATTTTCAAATTAAATAATAACATGCTCTGAATTCATAATTCTAAAAAAAAAATCAAATGATTTGATATTATATGTAGTTATTTCCAGGCAAAGGGCATGAACATAAACACCACATGGCTAAGATGATTTTATTCAGCTTCACATTTTAATTAACAAATTGTTGCTGTGATCTTTACCCTCTGGCTCTTGTGGCTGTCAGAATGAAATCCATAGTGCTGGTCTCTTCAGCTGCCCACCTTCCTCCTCTTTTCATCTCTGAGAGTTCTGTATGAACATGGAATCATTTCAAAAAATAATTAAGTTGCTCAAAGTTTAGAAGCCTGGAGTGGAGGATAAAAAAATGTTTAGCCACGTCGTTTTGCAAGAAGTTTAAAGAGGCTCTTAAAGGCTATGGCGAGGACGAGAGCCTGGCCCACGTTCAAAACGGCAGAGTGGGTTTAGAACTACTGCAGAGGGTAAAGGAAGTTCAGTATAGAACTGACTTCAAACCCTGAGTCAATAGTGACAGCTGAAGATTTAGAATAAAGGAGCAGAGCGTAAGCCATGGACTGCAACTCAGTAAAAGGAGATATCTTGGCATGAAGAGTCCTGACAAACTATCCTACAGGCATATTAAGGGTTAAGGTGGTATATTGACATTTGCTGTGTCTATAACAAAATATGCAAGAACTAACTCAAAAAGGTAAATGTTTATTTGAATCATGGTTTCTAAAGTTCAATCTATGATGTGCTGGAATTAAAAACAAGATAAAACATCACACACTACAAAGGTGGAAAGCAGAGAGACATAATGCTGGTGCTACTTGGACAACACAGCTCACATTCACAGGTGGATTTCCTCCTTCAGCTAATGCTCGCTAAAACTGTGCGCGTAGATGCATGTGCACACACGCACACACACTCACGCGCACATGCACACACACTTTACTACTCTGCTATGCTCTTCTCTATTCAGTAACCTTGCCCTTCAAAATCAGTCATCGCAGACAGACAAGAAGGATGAAGAATGAAGAGCTGGACAAGGTATCAAAGATACAAACTTTGCAAATGATCTAAGCAGAATTCGTGATATGCTAAAGATAAAGATGAAGGTGGATGCCTCTTGCTTACTTACACTAGATATATTGTTGGGACCACATTCCTTACATAGAAAACTTAAGAGAAAAGAAGTGATTTGGGTCTTGCTTTCCGGAGGACCCAGTCAATCACAGCATTAAAAGAATGAAGGAGGGGAATGCATCACAGAGTCCAAAACGCTGAGAAAGAGGAGGCCAGGCTAGTACTCTCCTGTTGAATTTTCCTTTTTTCTGTAGTGGGTTTAGCCTAATGCTGCTTGTATAATAATGTTAATTTGGGTACCGTAAACTACGGAGTGTCTGAGATCCTGCCCCAGGATCTGATGGTTGGTTCTGATTGGTAAATAAAAATGCCAACAGCCAATAGCTGGGAAGGACTGACAAAGGCAGACTTTTGGAATTTCCCTAGGCTTGGGACCTGGAGAGAAGGGAGGAGGAGACCCACAATGCTGGGAGAATGTAGAGGAGAGGATGGGGGAAGGGAGGGAAAGGGAGGGGAAGGGAGAAATCATGCCTGAGAGGAGTGCAGGACAGAGCAGCATGGCTCCATGTGAAGGAGCAGGGGGGAGAAAGTGGCCCAGTTAGGGAACTCTGTGGGTCCAGAGCAGCCAAAGTAAAATATAGAGTTCAGTAAGTAATAACTCGGGATTATTGGCTGCAGGTAAGTTAACTGCTTGGAGGTCATGTAGTGGCCCAGCTACTGAGCTGCTTAAAGCATATTCAAATATAAAAACTGTGTGTATGTCTTTAATTCCTGAACGCGAAGCATTGAGGTGGGTAGCAAATCCGCTGCCAGGCTAGATTGTCAGTGGGTTAGACGGTGCAACTCTCACTGAATTTAGACCTTTCTGTCTCAGTTACTTTTCTGGGTAAGCCTTCACAGAGGTACCCTGGAGATCCACTTCAATCTACTAGATGACTCCAAATACAGTCAAGCTGACAATGGAAATTAACTAACAGGGCTTCTTGAAGGAACCTATCTCAAGTTTACCTTAAGAAAAAAATCTGTCTGCAGCACATTGGTGATGATCACTGGTGTTCAAGTAGTGTTACTTTTCAGATTTATTTCAACACAAAACTATGTCTGAACTTTGATTCTTGTTCAATTTCAGTCTTCACAATGGTCAGATTTTTATGCGCACAACATTTCACTAAGTTGGTAACATTGGCTGCTCCTTTCTTGCCAAGACACGCTTTGTATTTTTTCCTGGTGTTACTGGTCTTTAAAGAAACCGAGGAGCACACTTTCACTTCTGCCCTTTCCTGGAGAGATGTCCCCAAAGGAGAGATTAATGTATTCAGAAAACTGTGTTTCTATATTTCTCATATCATATATCTTTATAAAAGGATGATACCAATTTAGATCGCAATCAAATTCTATGACTAATTCAGAGTCCTCTTAACCTTGTCATATCTGTATGTTACAATTTAAAATACTAATTTAGTGAGTACAAACATTTACCATGGGTTTATTTCATTTGCATTTCTTTAATTACTTTGATGAATTAGTTTTTCATCTCATCTTTGGTGAGTTTTCTATAGCCTAAGAGTAGTCTATTTATTGCTTCCATTAAATTCTTTTCAATTTTTTAAATTAAATGTATTTACTCTGCGTGTGTGTGTGTGTGTGTGTGTGTGTGTGTGTGTGTTACCCGCGCGCATGCTCATGTGTGCATGTGTGTATGATATACCATGCATGCAAAGTAAACATTAAGAAAACATTCAGGGAAATCTAGCTTCTCTCCATCAAACATGTGGGCTCTACAATCAAACCCAGGACATCAGGCTTAGTAGCAAATGTCTTTGCCTACAGAGCCATTATTCAGTAAAGTCTACAGCATTACGTTCAAGCATGACACTCTAGGGAGTAACCCCCAAACACCAACATGAATTTAAAAAAAAAATCAACAAAGTCTTTAAAATCCTCATTTAATGTCTATTGAGAAAAATGAGCACTTCCCAGGCCCGTTGCTTTTTGCTGTCTCTGTCATCCCCTTCACAATGACCTCACTTCCAACCAGATTTAACCTTCATTCCCCTTGATAAGGGTTTTCTGAGACCCAGAGTGAACAATCTTTCTCAAGTACAGATGGATTGCACCTGTTGTTTCTCCCTGTCTAAGTGTCCTGTCACTCCATTAGGGAAGGAAATTAAACTGGCTTGGCTCAGCGGGTGCCTCGCTAAGGGAAGGAGTCGATTGCACACCACAGTCCTGCCTTCGTTCAGGTGATTGCAAATTGATTACGTGACAGTCTGCTCCATTTCTACTGAAATTCTAAGCTGACTATTTAATGATTATGAAGATAAAGCTTGTCTTTTCTTTTCAGATATGAGTATCTTCATCAGCCTTTCCCATGATTTCAAGGACGCTTGGTGACTTCCATTGGTTATCACAACAGAGGCTGATTACTCAAGAGCCCACTATTAGTATCTGCCAGCCTGCCTGGGTCCTCATCATTTTTTTTCCTGAATTACAATCTCCTCATAGTACAGTAACTGCTATTAGGTTTGTCACATTTTTCTATCTTTGCTGAATTTATTGATATCCCAACATAAAAATGAATGACTTATTTAATACAAAAAGGTATAAGAAGTAGTGGCTTACAGAGTGCTTCTAACATGGAAAGTTTTAAAGCACTTCATGGAATATGTTGATATTCCAGTTGTGAGTTTTGGCAGGAGATTTATTGTGTTAGTTTTGTTCTTGTTGTTGCTGCTGCTCTTGTTGCTGATGTTGTTGGTGTTGACTTGTAGGTAACTTCCTAGATAACCATCCAGCTGACCATAAAGATTCAAATAACCAAATAATTACAAACTGTCAGAAAATATTTTGAGACTTTACATGTTTGGCAATGAGTGATAAAGATACAGTTTTAATTGCATGAAATATTTAAATTAAGCACAAGGTCTTAAAAGTAAGCCAATCACATTTGCTTTCTCTTATTCTTTTCTTTTCATGAGACAACATTCACCACAACAGTCTCACTTTACACTCTCAATGCTCCTCCCACAATCCTTAGAATTTGAGGCTGTAAAAATGCCACATAATTAGTGATTAGCTATTTTTCCTTAGTAAGAAAACTCAGATTTTGAATTAGGGAACTTTAGGTTAGACTTTGTGGGTTTTGATCATCTAGTGACTACACTGGTAATATTTCACTAATTTGTATCCTTGTACTCTAAAAGATGTGAAACAGATTACAAATGTATACAACATATTCTTGTGCATTCCGGAGGTATCGGCTTTTGAGTATCCTCCAAAATCAGTGTGCACTTCCAAGAAAGTCTCCAGAGTGGCTATTTCTTAAGCTCTTTGACCATTAAAAAATGTTTGCCCGTGCCGGGCAGGGTCTGTTCGCATTAAGGAAAAGAATAGGAAGCTCATACACCAAAGCAGGCTTTGACTGACGTAGGAAATACTCAGAAACAGGGTGAAATTTTGTGTTGTGTCATGAAAATACTTTAAAACTAAGGATTCGTATTTTGAAAGAATTTTAAAGAATGTTTTCATTTGAAGAAGAATTACATCACTTTATCCCTTTTTCCTTCCCCTAGCTCCTCCTAGCCATCTTCTCTTGAACCTCTCCCATTATGCCCCACTCTCAAGTTGATCGGCTGATTTTACTTCAGTCACATTGGTTACATACATATATTGATATATGTGTATATATATATATATATATATATATATATATAT
>JANHMN010000026.1:5724189-5743029 GCA_030674055.1 Rhabdomys pumilio
TGTGTGTGTGTGTGTGTGTGTGTGTGTGTGTGTGTGTGTGGTTACATTATATTATTGATATATGTGTGCATGCATATGTGTGTGCATCTATGCACTTATGCACAAACACACACACACACACACACACATATCCCTAAGGGAGGCTAATTTTTTTGTTCTTTTTATTTATTCTTCTCTCATATATTACATCCCAATGCACTTTTTCCTATCTCTTCTATCCCTAGTCTCCCCACTGCCCTTTCCCTGGGAAACACCCCTACCCTTCACCTCCCTTCAGTAAAGAGTAGGCCTTCCAGGGACATAAATCAAATACGACATAACAAGCTACAGTAAGACCAGGAACATGTTCTCAGTTCAAGACTGGAGGAGGCAACCCAGAAGAAGAAAAGGTCCCAAAAGGAGGCATACAAGTCAGAGACAACCTCTGCTCTCACTTTTAGGAATTTCACAAGAACACTGAGCTACATAACCATAACATATGCAGATGGCCGAGGTCAGTCGCATACAAGCTCACTGATCTCTGTGAGCCCATTTGAGTTCAGGTGAATTGATTCTGAGGGTCATGTTCTTGTGTCTTTGATTCTTCTGGCTCCTCCAGTCCTTCCTCCCAGTCCTCTTCAGGATTTCCCAAGCTCTGAAGAGGCACAATCCTCCTCCTCCTCTTCTTTCTCCTCCCCCTCCTCCTCCCCTTCCCCCTCCTCCTCCCCTTTACCCTCTTCCCCCCTTCCTCCTCTTTCCTTTCCCCCACTCCTCCCCTTCTTCCTTTTTTCCTTTCCCTTCCTCCTCCCCCTAATCAGGATCCCCTTAGCTCTGGAGAGGCACATCCCTCCTCCTCGTCCTCCTTCTCCTCCTCCTCTTCCTCTTCTTCTTCCTCCTCCTCCTCATTTTCCTTTCTCCTCTTCCTCCTCTCCTCCTCTTCTCCTCTTCCGCTTCTTTTTCTAGCAGTAAATCACTGCCTATAGGTTTGGGTTTTTTTGGTTTTTTTTTTATTTTTTTGTCTAGGAGCAGACCTAGCTTAATTTCTCTCTTTTAGTTTAACAAGTTAGTCAATATTGCTATTGCTTTGTTGTTTCTGTAGTCACCAGGGAGACTGCTTCACAGCAGAGTTCCTGGAATTCTGGCTCTTATAATTCTTCCTCCACCTCTTCTGAGTTCTTCCTTGAACTACAAATGCAGGGACTGTGATATAAATGAATCCCCTGAGCCTGAGCTCCCCAAGATTTTTTGATCTCTGCATTGTTTCCAGTTGTAGTTTCTGTGATGGTCTCTACTTGCTGTAAAGAGAAGCTTCTTTGATGATGGGTGGTAATTACAATTATTAGTGGCTAGAAGGAGAAAAAGACAATAATTTCATACATGCTAAAATTGTGATGGCTGCGTCTATGTTTTAAAGTATGGTTGTATATTGGCTTCTCTGGAGAATGTTCAATATGCCTTTGAAAATAATGTAAATTATCTTTATAGGTGACTGAATATTTCTCTCCTAGAATCACTGGAATTACAGACACTTATGCTATATATCCAGTTTTTACTTGTGTTCTGGGGATTCAAACTCAGGTCCTTACATTTATGCTACAAGTACTTTGAATGAGCAGGCCACTTCCCAAGGCTCACTGAGACTCTTTCCTGCAGTCAATTATCTCCAATAATCTAACCATCTTCTAAATGGTTTCACATCAGGATCTCATTCTCTAAGGTCACTATTGTGTCAATGTTTAAATATGAGGGTCAGAACTTCATATCTCAGTCCCTGTGGGTGTTGAATGGAAGCTTTAGTTGCTGCAAGGAGATAGTCTTGACTTCAAAATTTGAATCTCTTGCTATGCAGTCACCTTTCTCATCCCTTTCTGTGTAATAGTCTCTATCATGCTACAGAGAAAGCTGATGATAGATCTTCCCTATGCTCTATGAAGTACGCCATATACTGTATCAATCTCATTTCATTTATTCTTAAGACAATAAAACTTATGATGAATGCAACATCATCCTTGCTTTATGGGAAAAGGGTACCTGTCATTTTGTATAATGGATGTTTATAATAAATAAATATGAATAAATAAAAAATAAAAAATAAAAGATATTTTATAGCCATATTTTTAACAAGCTGGCAGCAAAATTTAGTTGTGCCTCTGAAATACCTGTTTTTCTGATGTACTCTTTCTGGATTCAGATTTTGGGGATTGTTTCTCAGGTTATTCTATGTTATCACAACAATAGTACTATTTAAATAGGAACTGCTAATTTCTCACTGTTTGATACTTACTTTTATTTTCCTGAATCCTTTTTTTGGGTCAAAAATTGTGTTCTCTTTTAAAATAGTTTATGTATTTGTTAAGACAACATCATAAAAAAATAATTCTTTGTTGGTCAGGTGAAAATTTAAATGCTGTATCTACTATGTCTTGGCTCCTAATATTGTGTGGCTCAATAAATTTAATTTTTCAGTTTTCTTGTGTGTGACATGAACTTAGTGGTACAGAATTTTTCCACATCAGAGGGGAATTAAATAGAAAAATCTATCATTTAGGTAGCGTCATACTTAGTTCATGGCATTCATTGTGCGTATTTCTTCTGAGTTGCTATGTTTGTTATGTCTCATTTGTTTGATTTCACTGTCTGTTCAGGCTCTGTTCTGTTCAGGCTATAGCAGCATGTATTGCATTTCCTCCTCTCTGTCTCATTCTATTTTGTGCATCTAAATGCATTCTCTTTTCCTCTTTCACTTGGCTTCCCATATCCACAGATGCATAGGCTCTGGCACCCCTCACTGCCGTCCATGGTTAGAGCCAGATGAACTCCATGAACCCCATTCATACCACCACCACCATCACCACCACCACCACCATCACCACCACCACATCCCAGTAGTCAATTTCAAACCTATGTGAGAATTCATGTTTTAAAAAGTAATTAGGGAAAATTGCATATTCTGATTTTCAAATACTAAATATCGACTATCTATGTTGAATACCTGATTATTTTTTGGCTGATGTCTCAAAAGGTGCAGATACATTGTAGATGCAAACACTAATATTTATTCAGGGAGATGTGTGAGTATTGGATAAAAGATTCATGTTCATTTAGCAAATTCATCTTCACATGAATTATGGTACAAGTTTAAGATCCAAGATGCTCAATTTTGGAGCTATAGAATGAAAATATTTGAGGCTGTAGAAACTCATAAATTACAATAAGGCTGGAATCTCCATAATCCTAAGGAAAAAACAAGATACACATGCATACACAAACACACTTGTACATATATGCACACAACTCCTGTTCACATATGACCACAAACATGGACAGGTACACATGTGTACGTACACACATGCAGACTTACATGAACCAGAAAACATTCATACAGATGTTTACTTACTTTCAACGCTGATGCACACATGCTCTCTCACACACAAATATATACATATATGGATACCTGCATGCATACACACAATGGTATGTTAGTACTAAAATGATTACTTCCAACAAAAATACTAATGAATTTATTAATTAGTTCACTTATGCATGCTTATTTCCAGTCAAGAGATCAAAAATTAATATATTATAATATATATTATGGTTGAATTCATATATATATATATATATAAATATATAGATTGAATTCATATATATATATATATTGTTATGCATCTATTAAACTTGAATATTTAAAATTTAGGTCACTCAGCTTCATTATTATTCTAAAATATTTTTTTTTGATTAGTAACTAAATCACCAAATATTTTTTGAGTTGTTGAATTTAACAAGATAAAGTTTTACCATGTTTGTAATTAAATTATTTTTATGGAAACTTTAAAAAGTTAACATTTTCTCAATGTGTTCCTAGAAAATAAACCCTTTAACCGTTCATTACAAATCACATTTTATTACATATTAATTAGAAATGATGGGGTTTACTGTGACATTTTTATTCATATAGATAACTTGATCTTATTCACCCTCTTTTACCTCCTTTTGCCTCCTACTGATCCCTGTTGTTTTCCCAATTACTCCCAAACAGTTTTAATGTCTATCTCTTTTACAATGTAGTCATCTTAGGGATGCTTACAGGAGCATAGGAGAGAGGTTAACAGAACAATGGCACCTTAGCATTGCATTAGCATTGAAAAAAGGTCTGTTCTTTTCCTAGTTTCTGTTAAGTCTCTGTTAGTTCTCAAAGAAGTATAGGGGCTCAAGAACCTTCCTTACACCATGACAGGCTGTTTGTAAGATACCCTTAGTTGCCTTGAGTTCGAAAGTTGTTTTCTATCAATGGGGCTTCTTTGCAAGTGTATATGTATGTGTATTTTTGTTGTTGTTGTTTGGTTTTTTTGTTTTGTTTTGTTTTTTAAATAGTTTGTATTTGGCTTGTATGTGTTTGGTTTGTTTGTTTTCTGTTCCCCCCCCCCTTTTTTTTGAGACTGAGAGAAAAAAAGCAACATGTTGGGTGAGTGAGCAGATTGGGAGGATCCAGGAAAATTTGTTTGAGGAGCAGGATGTGATCAGAATATATTGTATGAACTTGTTTTTTAGTAAAAAGAGTACAAAACTATGTCATTTCCCAACAGGCCATGTTCCACATCGTGTCTTAAATTCCTCCAACTCTAAAATTCTCTCTTTTCTTTCTCCACAGTTCCTACTCCCTGTCCCTTCTGGAGTGTTTCTTGCTGATGGAGGCAGTTGGCAGAGTCAGGGAATATAGATGCCCACAGGAAGGATTGTCACTTGGTATACTAACTTATTACGGTTACCCATGTGGTGGACATACTTGCAAGCAGAACACTGATGCACATAAAATAAAAATAAATACTTCTTTAAAAATGCTGATTTTGGCAGTGAAAGCCTTTAGATGCTCTTAGAGAAGCTTCTGCTATTATTTTGCTAAATAATGGCGATGAGCCCATCAAACTAACATCAAAATCACCATGCTTGTATTGATGTCTTCCTTTGTAGACAGAATCTCTACTGTTCGCCATTCATTTTGATACTTGAAGAGTTGATAAACAAATATAAATCAACAGATCTTCACTCATGAAAACATAATTAAAACAGACAGACTCTCTCCTTTAGTGACACTGTTGTTAATCAATCTCCTGCTACATTTTCATTAAAACATGTTATTTTCTTAAATCTGTTCAATCTTCCATGAATTATTTCTAGAGATTTATAGACTTATAGTTCACTCCACTCTCACACTTATTACCTGCTCAATGCTTAGTTTGTCTTATTGATGACACTTTATGGGTTACTAATTAATAGGAAAGGTCTTTAGATTAAAGAAACATCTCATAATTTTTACCCATAATTTTTGAAAGCTGCATAAATACTGTAGAGTCAAAAAACTGCTGCAAAGCACACACATACATCATACATGCATAAAAACACCCATAAACACATACATATACACACACTTATATACATTAATATATATATATATATATAGACACACAAGTAAACACACATGTATAAACATACAAACACACATTGCACATGCTTACAAACATACAAATACACACACACAAACATGCACACATACATTTGCATGTATACAATTACACACAGAGATGTATATATACATACACACAAATATATGCACATATCTAAACAAATATATTTACATATACAATCAAGCATAAAATGAAGTGCTTAAATTTTTGTGTCTGTTTCAAATCTTCTATATTTTACAGTCTTCTGAATATTTATACATATGTTCAGTAAGCAATTTAAGTATAGCCTTTTGAGAATAAGATGTTTTAATGATTGTAAGTTTATAAAATCTTGCAATGTTGTGCAATGTTCTCATTCTGCAGCAAACATGTATTTTTTATTTAAAGGTTTAAATTGTCATTTTGCAGCACATTGGCCAATGTAAAATTGTAATACCAAATAGTCTTTAGTAGAGTATATTTCACTTTATTCCTTCAAGGGGTAGTTCTTCAAAATGTCACCATTATGTCCCCACGATTTATTTTCTAAAAATTGAAATGATAGAAATTTAAAAAGCAAGAAAACAAAAACTTCTCTCCTTCTGAAAAAATAAGAATCCAAGGAAGTTCTTTGTTGTGTGGGAGAAAATGCCCTAGTTTATTTTTTGTTGCTATAGTAAAATATCCTCACAAAGGAAACTTCAGGGAGAAAGGATTTGTTCTACCTGATAGTTTACAGTTCCAGGTTACAGTCCCTGGTGATGGGAAGTCACAGCAAAAGCTTGCAGCATTTGGATGCATCTCCTCATGTCAGAACAGAGAACAATGAATACATATATGCATGCTAGCCAAGCACCCTCTCTCCTTTTCCTTCAGTCTAGAGCCCAGTGCATAAAATGGTGCTCTCTGCCTCCAGAGAAAGTCTTCCCACCTTAGCTAACACAGTGAATAAAGTCCTCCACAGAAATGTCCACTTCCAGGCTAATCTAAACAATTTCTTATTACGACTTTCTTTCCAGATGATCCTAGATTGTGTGATAATTAAAAGTTATAAACATGAATCTGCTAGTCTTTCTAGATGTACTTTTAAAAGATGCTGGTTCTTCTAGACAGTTCACCCACTTTAGCTGTATCATCTGCATGCATTCGTTTTGACTATATTATGTAAATGTAAGCTGGTCCCCAGAACACATGTCAAGCTTGATGCAATAGAACAACATTGTGCTTCTGAAGGCACTTCAGAATCAACATCTGTATGGAAACAGGAGACGCTCCAGAAGTTCGCCAGCCAGCTCATCTGGTGTATGTGGAGCCAACAAAAGATTCCATCACAGAAAAAGATGGAAAGAGGAACGCTACCCAAATCAGTCTTCTTAGTTCCACACACATAAGACAGCCACTTCACTACCACACACTCTCTCACACACTCATTCACACATGAGAGAGAAAGAGAGATTTTTTTTCCATTGAAATGGTTATAATAGCTTTCTTCTATAGTATGGAATACTTTTAATACTTTGTTGTCTTCCTTGGAGAAGTCAACATTTGAATAGTTGCTTATTTATTTACTCTTTGTATAAATATGGTTTAAGATAGAAAACGACCTCGAATCTCAACTCTTTGCTATTAAGTGTTATAAGTGAACAAGGTTTGCTGAAGAGGGATGGGTGTGGCATTTGCCACCACAGTCAAAGGTGCTCTCACCTCTTTCCTTGCTTCAGAGAGCAGCTTCCAATATTCTTCCTCTCTGGACAGCATCTCACCACCACTGCAGTTAGTTTTTGCCCAGTGGGCAGTGAAATGACATTGGCTTTGTGCAATCGGATCTGATTATCCTAGCTCCATTGACACTGGAGAACATTAGGAGGGAAGCCACTCAGAAATTAAAGAAAAGAGGGAAATGCGGCTGGAGAATTTTGTAATGCATAGTAAATATTCAAACCATTTATTTCTTTCTTATCACCCTGCCCAATTACCAGAGCAGATGGAAGGAAGAGAAATTAATTGAATGGAAATCCAGAACAAATGGAATGTTTTCAAAAACTTCACTGAAGTAGCAATGATGAATATGTTGATTCAGTGGCAATACAAGACCCTCGAGACTAAGACACTGTGAGTTTTGTGCAATTAATGATTTGAGCTCTGAGAGTTTGTTGCTTTTATTCCTGATCTTTGACCTGCAGAGAGCAACGTTCATGTAGGAGAGACTACTTACATGAAGTCAAATACAATAGCTGTATCCAAGTCACATACCTTTCTTCTCCTCTCTTTTTCTTCTGCTTCTTTCCTTCTTCTCCTCTCCTGTTCCCTTCTTTCCCCTCTTTTTTGTCCCCTTCTCTTCTCTCCCTGCCTCTTAGTCCTCCATTCCCACTTATGCCCTGCCTCTTCTCTCTCTTTTTGCCCTCCTCCTTCCCTACTCCCTCTCCTGCTTCCCTTCTCCTCTTCATCTTTTTACTGTCTGTCTCTAGCCACTCATCTCCCTTTTTCTCTATTCATTTGTAGAGAAATAAATGCATATTCAATTATATGCGTTGGCCTCTGTGTATTGTTTAAAACTTAAACAACAGTAGAAATAAATAAATAAATAAAAATTGTATCTATATGCATATTCACAAAAGGAAATACATAATATAGTCTTTGCTGATGATGCTGGATAGTATTAATACACCTTACTATTCTTTGTTAGTCATCGTTGTCTTGACTTCAGAGAGAGAAACGCACCAAAAAAACCCTGGTGGTGTTCTGGTGTCTTCTTGCCCTTTCTGCGGATTTGGGCCAATTGGCAGAATCTTGAGATTTCTTCTGGATCAACTTGCTGTTGCTGATTCATAAATGGCGTTGATGAGACCTGCCATTGCTCATGTGTGAATTGTGTTTGCAAGTGGAATGAGTTGCTGCTGCTGATTTGTATGACCTGAATTGCTGATATCCTGACAACACATATTGAATTTCCTCCAAAGAAATAATTCTAAACAGATGCTTACAAAACTGCTTCTTTTTCAAACCTCAAGATGAGCATCCATAAAATATACCAAGTGGCCCTCTGAAGAGCTACTCTCCAGCCAATGAGGTCCCTGACCCAGGCACTAAGCTGAAGAGACATCTACAAGCCTAGGACTGGATGTCATTCTTTAGAAAGCATCCTAAAATTGTCCCAAGTGCACACCTTGTTCCCAGGTTATATAAACTTCGATCCTGCTTTGGAAGACTCAACAAATGTTGGATGACGCATTTCTTGGAATGGAAATGATCACCTTTAACTGCTAGAATGGATGTAAGAGGGAGCTTTTATGAAAGCAAAGCTTTCTGGAGATTTCATTTCCAACTCTGCTCTACTAATGCATATCTCTTTTTTTTTTGTTGTTTTTGTTTGTTTTTTCTAATGCATATCTCTTAAAGAAGAAAATGAAAAGATGACCAGAGAGCTGCAGACGTTTAAGACTGATTGTGGCCGAGATGCAAGAGATGGATGAGATTTGGATAATTGGGGAGGAAGTCATGGGGATTTTATCAAAGGCAATAATACTAGAATTTATGCTGACACATTGTACCTGCCTTGGGAGATATTACAAAACAACAACAGGTCTGTCTGACTGTAAGAAAATTATCATTTCATGCACTTGGGAGAAAATTTTGTATGATTTGGATTAGATTCTTCCTGAATATCATTACAAAATTTTGTAATCTTCAGTTAGATGTTGATCAATTAACATGTAGAAACAACCTTCCCTGCACCTGAGGTATTTAGTGTCTGTATTTGGAGCTTTCTCGGAACTCAAAGACTCTCTCCAGAGGTGTGAATCTCAGGGTAAGCCTTTCCTTCTTGTTGGGAGACTATCTTAAGAGAAGTACATTCCTAAATTTCTATAGATGCATGCCATATCAAGTTTTCTAAAAGTTTGAGGGCATTTAGTTTTGTTTATAGTCTGGAAATAGACATGGGTAATCATCACTTTATCTATTTAATTCAATTCTAGTCTATTAAAACAGCAGGATGGTAAGCTTCCTGAGCATGTACATAGCAGAAAAGTCAGAACTCCAGCAGAATCAGACCCACTGTCATTATCAAAGACAATGCACTGTGCTGCTACGACTCAACCAATAATAACTAAATTGAGATTTTGAGATTGTATATTTGATTACAGGTATCAGGTAGAAGGAGATATATTTGCTGCGTGTGATAGATTCTCCTTTCTCACACATAGCTTCATGTCTTTCTTGTCTGTGCCATTTGGTACTGATGTTTCTCCAGAGGCAGGCTCTTATCCTTTTAGTGTGAGGCTTCTACTCTCCTTAACTTTCAACAGGCTATCTGGGCCCCTTCTGTCTCCAAATTAAGCAGCAAAGTCACATAGCTGTCAACGTGCACCCAGCTCCTTAGGTAAGAGCTGTGGATACTAAAAACATTCTTAAGAGCACTCTGTTAGTGTATGTCTCCACATACTGCAAACCAGATAATAAAAGTAGTATTCCTTGCTCCAGTTTAAGTGCCCACTTGTTACAGAATGATCTCAACTGCCAGTTTGTGTGTTTCTTTAGGACATTATGAAGCTTTCAGGTTTATTTGTCGATCTTTTCCTGTGCCAGTGCTGAACTGGGGGCTCCTGCTGAGTCATGAGTAAAACTCTTAGGGGACTTAAATAATTACATTACTAATATTTGTGTTTAAATGTTTATTATATGATACGCGGTTATTTCCATGTATGCACCTTGACCATAACCTGATTGTTTCTCTCTTTTCTTTCTCTCCAGTCCATTAACCCTTTCTGTTCTCAGCTTCATTTCAAGTTTCAGATCATGAACACACACATGAATATATGTATCTGTAAGTTCCAGGATACTTCAGTGACAAAAAAATCTAGTATTTTTGATAATTGGGTTTTGATATACAAGTATGTTATTAATATACCTAGTAAATACAAAATTTGTGGTGTTTCTTATTATCATCTTGAAGGTAAAAAGGAAGAATATACTTGATCTCCTTGACACATGAACAACTGTGATTCTTCTTATCAGGACATAGAACGTACTAACAATCATTTCTCCAATCACATTTTTATTTACACATATTATACAATTATTCAAACAAAACAAGTTAATACATCAATAATTAAAAGTATAAATTCTATTCTTATTTCAGCTTTATTTAGGAAATACGTTTAAAATTTCCAGGCATCCACCTGAATTTTGATCTTATGGGTCATTGTCTGGTGTTGAGCCACTCATAGAGTCTTTTATAACAATCTGTGTGCCCATGGTCTGTCCCCAGGCCATGGTTTTCTTCTTCATTTTTTTATATTCTCACAAACACTATTTTATTGTATCAAAAACAACATATCCACAAAAAATACTTGGCCTAAAATGGACATGAGAAAGAGTTGGGGCTGGAGATATGGCTTGGTCTTTATAGACTAGGCTCACAACCAAAGAGAAAGAGTTGGATTTAACTATCACACAGAGACATATTTACATATCAGGCTTCAGTCAACTGGATCTTCATTAGAAATGTAAAGTTCTGGTGGTATCTGAGCAAAACTCAACTAAATAAAAAATATATATCTCAAGCATAAACTTTACCAGTTTCTAGAAACTCCTTTACTTAAGTATAGAAAATATATTAAAAAATTTTAGTCTACTGGATATTAAGAGTTTATATAAAATATATCACAATAATGCAATCTACTGGATCAACTTGATTAAAAGATAGTTCCTGATATACCATTGAAAAATATTGTGAAAATATGACTTTCTTGTTCTTTTTCTCTACCCAGTTCCTAGTTAAGTTACCATTATATAAAGATATAAAGTATCAGACTGTCTTACCTCTTCTAATTCTATTTAATGGGAGCTAATGTGAATATTCATAGAAGCACTAGACATAGCTTATCACTTTACACACACAGACACACACACACACTCACACCAAACACACTTCAAACAGAACTCATTTCTCTCTTCATTGTTACAGTGATTCTAAAGGAAAGAAATGGAAAGTACAGCTTGAACAGTTGTGTCTAAGGAGAAGGAAACATCTCTATATTATTCAGATTTTAAGATAGTGTGAAAGAATACCTTAGTGAACAATTCACAAGTAAAATGTATTTATTTGGGTTCCCAATTTTAGAAATGTTCATAGTTCGTTGAACACATGCAATTGAACAAAAAACTCATATCAGGGAAGTCATGTGCCAGAGAACAGCTATTCACATTGTGACAGATAGGAGATAGGAAACAGAAGATAAGATTGAGACCAGGCTGGACAGAACTCCCAAAATGCTTCTGTGCCTCTACTGCTCTATTTCTACTAGCTAGGCTCCACCCCTATGTGGCTCCATAGACTCCCCAAATGCCCCGACCAGTTAGAGGCATTCAAGACTTGAACCTGCAGAGGAAATTTCAGACTATAGTAGTTTTACTGGTTAATTGATTGATATTTGATTGATTGATTGCATCTAGGTACAGAGGAGGGATAGGACATGCCAGGAATCACTATATTATCTAACATTGCTTTCAATATGATTTTTAAATGTTTACAACTATTATAATAATAACAATGGCAATAACTAAGAGAAAGGTTTTCTCATAATCCACTGGAAAATAGGAAAGGTAAAAGTTAAATTATCTACTATAGAATAGAAGTGACAGCCAGAGAACTGAGGAAATGAAGATGGTCTCTCAGTGAATGGGAATCGGGAAGATGTTCTAAGCTGCATTCTCAGGCTTGCATCATACATCTCTCAGCTATCGTCTGCTCTCTTATTTGGTCTTCCCATTTTAAGTTTTTGGTTTTAAAGACATTACAAAAATATATTTCACAAAAAACTTGGAAAATGAAACAAAGTTATTCCATTTGAAAAATATTCACAAATAAAATGAGCTATTATGGTCTTGGGTATGTGAATATTTGAGGCCATATCTTACATATGACACTAATTCATGCTACTAATCATGTGTCTTCTAATCTTCCCACGGGTAAGCTTGAATTTGGATAGACCTTTCTTTCTCCTCATTATTCAGACTTTTAATGAGACATAAAAAGAAAATGAGCTTAACTCAAACACTTAAATAGTGTCAAATTGTCTATAATATTAGATACAAAATTAATTGTGTCTAAAATTAATACAAAATTTTTGTGCCACATTGTTAAAATCCTGGACTTTCACAATGGAAAATATATTTTTCTTCCATGATATAAAAAAGGGGCCATGAAACCACAAATTCTGGAAAATAAAATAAGTACATTTCTCTGTTTGGAAATACAGATTTCAATGAACATCTTAAGTTATGTAATTTATCTTCATAAGATTTACTTTACTATGAAGAGAAAAGTAGGCTATGTTCAAATAATGACACTTCTTAAAATAAGGAGTTGAATCATTCTGAAAGATTTAGAATACATTTCCTTTTTTGTTTTGTGATAACAACATTGTCTCTATAGTACACATTTCTCACTTTAGTCTATTCTATGACCCAAATCTAACTTAACAAAGCATGTTTTCATTCAATTAGTGTAACTATACTTTAAGTATCATCCTCTTTATTTTGTCTAATTTTAGGTACCCTAAAGGATTTTATAGTGAATGAAAAGCTTAAGCCAATTTGGAATAGATTGCTCAATGCCTACAGTTTGGTTCTTATGTGTAGTTATCTAGACACAACAGTAACTGAATTTAGGCCATCACTCCCTATAGAGTCTCCAATAGAACACAAAGAATTTCCTCAAAGATGGTATCATTACAAATACAAAAATCGGTAGCAACTGCACTCAATTGCATACATTTGATGTAGATACCAGGTTGAGTTTATAAGCTGAGAGATATGTGAAAGTTTTTAGATAGATAAAAGGTAGGAAATTGGTATTAGAAGAATTTCCACACAATTCCCAGCAAAACCTTGACAATTCCATGGCCAGATCCTGCTAGACTAAGGCCATTCCTATAGGCAAAGCCACTCATGAATAATAGAAGAAGAAATAAATAGAGGCATGATTTTTTGAATACAGAATGAACAAGTCTATAGAATTGCAGTGCAAGCTTATGACACCTCTAGAAAATATTTCAATATGATGTCAAGTACAAACATTCTACTAATTAAAGTTTCAAAATGCTTCAGTTACTAAAGCATGCTTAGGAATGAATGAAATGTCATAAGTCTTCTTTTATTTGGGTAAAAATAAAAAATGTTTTAGAGCAGAGATGTTTAGAGGTGTTGAAAATGACGAGGCTTGCTAATGTAATATACTATTATATTACAATCTATTAAAACACAAAATAATTCACCACATAGATCAACAACTTTAAAATATTTTATTAATCTATTAAATTATTTGAAAAAGGCATTTAACTAAATGAAATATATTTCTAATTTATATCAGTGAGAAATGGAGAGACACAAGACTTTTATGAAAAGTTGAGGCAAAAAAAAAAAAAACCCAGAGACAAAAACAAAACAAACAAACAAACAAAAAAACAAAGTAAACATGAAACTATGAAAGTCCTGTGGCATTTTAATCCAGAAATCTTGAACTGAACAAAAGATAAATAGGTATGATTAGAACTTTAGCCATGGTGCTAACTGACAGCTACTGCATGTGTTTTCTCATAAACTGCTAAAATATTTCCCTAAAACTCATGTAGATATGTTTGCATTTTTGTTTGTGTGATTCCTTGATGACTGATTACCATGATTAGCTGTAAAACCCTGAAAGCAATAAGCCATCTGAATAATTCCACAATTGGATTAGGAAAATGATAACAAAATATAAGTATGATTATAATAAAATATGAGGTTATTATTTTTTTATGCACATCGATTCTATTTGAAATTCTACTGCTAAATATCAGAAAATCAGGCAGTGTCCTGTGCTGAGTCCTGTGTTCTTTCAGATAATACTATGCATTATCTTTTATTCTGTCAGTACTTTTCTCTCAATGTTTATGGGAATTAACATTTAGACAAAGGGGGCTCTTTGTGAAATTCTAAATACTCATTTTTAATTTCTTGGTTTTTAATACTTACTAGGTAGTGTATATGAGTAGCCACATGAAAAAATTTAGGTCTAGGGAGATCACTCAGTTAGTAGTTCCCTTGCTCTGGAAGGCCTGTGATGGGTCTGCTTAAATCAAATACTAAAAACCAGGAGTAGTGATGCATGCTTGCAGTCTGAGTGCTGGGAAGCTGAGAGACAAGCAGATCCCTGGGATTTGCTAGCCAGTAACCATAGCTGAACCTCCAAAAAATCAGGTCTCAGTCAGAGACACTCTCAGAAGATAAGGTGGTTGGTATCCTAAAGGATGATATTCTAAGTGAACCTCTAGATGTCATATGCACGTACTTATACACCTATACATGTATACATATGTACAAGTATACACATACATGCATATACATCACATACTATACACTCCCCACATAAATACACATGAGCATACACATATTATCACACAAACATGCACACACAAACACACATGCATACACATGCATGCCTCATACTAACATACATACCCCTACAAACATTCCATACCCCCCCACAAACACACATGTACACACTACATGAACCACATACTCAGAAACACCACATATACCCCCCCACACATCATACAGATACAAACACACAACCACAAATGTACCATGCATCATACCACATGCACAAAGGTACACACACACATATACACACAACATACAAACACATGCACTAACAACTGAACTTTCATGAAGACATGGCCATTTTCTGAAATTATTCTGGTCTACACACAAGTGATTAGTCAACAAAAACTAACTCTTCCCAGTCCTTTCTTTTTTTCTTATCTTAAAAAAAAAATAGATAGATGTTTATAAGATCCTGAACAGGATTATTTTATGATGGTTTTGGCCTCGTTAACATATTGATCCAGCTTCTGTGTTCAGTTTATTTTGAAAATTGTCATTGATCAGATAGTTTATTCAGCAATTATAATAACTTTCAGAGAAAAGAATCCCGATTATATCCCAAGATGCATTGTTCAATCCAGTCTTTTTCATATAACTGCTCTGAGTCTGTGCCCATCGACTACCCAATCAGATGAGAAATATAGGTTTACATCCTTTACATGGATATTCTAGCACCATTTAGTACCAGAGATTTCGATAAGAAGCGCTGGTTCTGTGGAGTATATTATGTAATTCTGTCCTTACACATTCAGTGATGGCCCCTTAAGGTGTGGATGTAATAATATCACAACACTTACTATTGATTTGTAAATGAGCAGCATAATATGCATTAATGATTTTCCCATTTCCATTCTCTGTTAAAACAATGCTGCTGTATTAGAAAGTCTCCTGAATGGATGGTAGGTGAGGACTTACATTGAATCTACTTACACTTACCTGTTTATCTTTTCCAGAATTTTAAATGAGGGTACCAATCCTGAGGGTACCAAGAGGTTTGTACCTTTCTGAGGGTTGAGAATTTAGAAAACAGACTTTATCAGTTAAGAGAAGTGTGGATACTTCCTTCACTAGAAATATTAAAAAGTTAAGTATATTTTACAGTGATGATATAACCCTTAAGTGGAGCGTATCAAATCATGACCCTAAATAGTTATACATGAGCCCTGACACTCAGCTCCTATATATGTGAGTTTATTATAACTTTCACTTTAAGGCCTTTGTAATGATTACTCAGATGACAGTGACAAGTGTATTTACAGAAAATATTAAATAAAACTGAACAAAACCATGAATACCAGAGGGAGAAGGAAAATACTCATAGTAGCTAGTAGCTGATTAGAATTAAAAAAATCAAAGCCATGGAGCTACCCAAGACTAG
The DNA here is from genome assembly GCA_030674055.1 of Rhabdomys pumilio. Lineage (NCBI taxonomy): Eukaryota > Metazoa > Chordata > Mammalia > Rodentia > Muridae > Rhabdomys > Rhabdomys pumilio. The sequence continues at coordinate 5,740,420 of JANHMN010000026.1, forward strand.
GAGAGGAAAGGATTATTTTCCTTGGAGAGCTGGTGGGAACATGGAGTCTCCTAAGCGTGAGGATGTGGTACTGTGCCTCTCAGGCAAGGCTACAAATAAGAAATGTCTTCATTTTTAAATCAGAATGGAAAAACATTAAAGAGTCTATTTTTAAAAATAGACTTCTAATGTCTTCTAATGTCACTACCAATTTTGACTTCTGTATATTTCCCTTGGTTTTATCTCCTCCCCCAATATCAACAACCTCCCACCCCATAAACATATCTACTATCTTTGCTTTCTTATCTCTTCCTCATAACTGTGATAAATCTCCCATCTAGAAGCCTATGTAGTTTTTTCTTTTAAGTGACTTTACATTTTTTCTTGTTCTGATCTATTAAAAATTAACTGTAGAGGTTAATAGCTAGAAGGCCTTTTCTTACTGATGAGCCTTCTTGAGCTAGCTCACAGTAAATCCTTATTGGTTCATAGGTTGTATTTTTCTGACCTGTGAGTTGGGGATGCTTGTGCCATTGCCGTTATCTTTGACCATCACTAATCCAAACCCAAAGCCACAAAATTTTGTAGATAAAATTAAATTGGATGGAAAAGGTAGCTGACCTTTAGGTAAAGTCATTTGAAAGAATTTCAGCTAGATGTGACAAAATAAAGAAATAAAAATGTAAGGCCTCTTCGCTGGGAGAGCTGATAACCAACGGAAAGACACTTCTTTTTCTGCAGTCATTTGGTTTATTATCAAGAGAAATATCTCATGTTACATCCAGTGTACTCTCTAGGTGTTTCCTGCTTTGGAAGAGGAACTGTACTATACCAGAAGACAGAGGGGGTGGGGAGAGAAAGACAGAGAGAGAGAGAGAGAGAGAGAGAGAGAGAGAGAGAGAGAGAGAGAGAATGAGCAGCTGCCATACACTTCATGCCATTATCTGGAGATATTGCAAGTTTTATTCATAAAAGGCTAAATATTAACTACGTGATAAGAACTGGAAATTAAGATTTTGTTTTCAAAGACCATCTCTGGCTGTTGTATTTACTACATTCTAGCTCAGTAATTATTCTACATTCACCATACAAAAGACTTTCAACGATAGCTTTCGAATGAAATGACTGCTTAGTGTGCATACAAATTGAAATTTCCAGTTCCCTGTACTTCAGTGCTATTTACAGAGAAAATGTATCTTTTTGTTTTAGATTTTGGGAGATGGAAGCTTCAGTGAAAAACATTGCTAGGCTGTGCTCACTGGTCCTCTTAGATGAGGTGACAGCACATTTACTCCTCTGGCAAGTCTGTTTTACAAGTTGATGTCAGGCTTCAGATGCTTGCTCCTATTTCTCCCCATGAATACAATCTGTTTTGTTATTATTTTCAATCAATAATTAGGCACAAGGAAACAGAGAAGTGCTAAATGTACTGAATCATGTTACTTCAGGAGGTCTTTGGAAGTCTGAATTTTTTTCCTTCCAAATCTTTGCTCCAGATAAAGTGTCCTAGATTTCTAGAGAGTGTATGACACTGTAGTCCTACCTGAAATCGCACTCATATTCCAATATTATACTGACAGAGACAGAGAATGTTTTAGCCTGGATCCTATTGTAAATTTTGAGTCTTTTTTGTCTTTCAGTCCTGAAAATATGCTTAAAAGACATTTATAAGGTGCCACTTATCATAGTCACTAGATTGTGCTATTTACATCGTTGCTTTTCAGCAATATCTGGGTTGTTTAGCCTAAAGTGTTAGATATCTGTCTCTATCATATCTACCTTCCATTCTCCAACCAGAACCAATGAATATGCTCTGGCTTGTCTTGTTTTTAACAATGAGTGTTGTCAAAAGCAAAAGAAAATACAGTCGCACAGGCACTTTGTATTTCAATCATACTTGAACAACCAAGCCTGACCTACAAGTGAGTCCAGACTCAAAGAGAGAAATCACTAGGATGTTTCACAGCAAAGGACAAGGGTCTGTAGTTGGGAAATAGAATTTTATTTTTCCTTGAACCTGCAATTACCGATTTTCTGCTGTAAACATTTATTTCCTGCTTGGAAAATGTGCTTAGAGCATCTGGAACCTGAAGAGCTAGAGTGTTTGCCCTGGAAGTGTGAGCATCTAAAGTCGCCAGGACTCAGAGAAATACTGACAGAGTAGCTTGAGCACAGCTGTGTTTCCAGTGCTTCTATGAGGAATTGGAGGCAGGGATTAAAGGGTTCCCAGGAGCATCAGATAGGGTGCTTATGCAGAGGGAAATGACTAGGAGATGTCGTTTTGAAACAAACTGAGGGTGTCATAGTTAGGGTTTCCATCTCTGTGATAAAACGCCTTGATCACAAACAACAGGGCGGGGGGAATAAAGAGTTCCTTTCGTCTTACACCCCATCACTGAAGGAAGTCAGGGCAGAAACCTCAGGGCAGGAGCTGAAGCAGAGTCCAAGCTTACTGGTTTGCTCCTCGTTGCTTGCTCAGCTCGTGTTCTTTTCTTTTCTTTTCTTTTCTTTTCTTTTCTTTTCTTTTCTTTTCTTTTCTTTTCCTTTCCTTTCCTTTCCTTTCCTTTCCTTTCCTTTCCTTTCCTTTCCTTTCCTTTCCTTTCCTTTCCTTTCCTTTCCTTTCTTTTCTCT
>JANHMN010000026.1:5743129-5755832 GCA_030674055.1 Rhabdomys pumilio
ACTCTCTCTCTCTCTCTCTCTCTCTCTCTCTCTCTCTCTTTCTTTCTTTCTTTCTTTTTGGTTTTTTGAGACAGGGTTTCTCTATGTAGTCCTGACTGTCCTGGAACTCACTCTGTAGACCAGACCAGGCTGGCCTCGAACTCAGAAATCTGTCTGCCTCTGCCTCCCAAGTGCTGGGATTAAAGGCATGCGCCACCACTGCCCAGCGTTCAGCTCACTTTCTTAAGATCATTGCCCATAATGGCAGTGCCCATAGTGGGCTAGGACTACTCAAATCAATAATTAGTTACAAACACGTCCTGCAGACTCACCTATAGGTAATTGATAGGAGCAGTTTCTCTACTGAGATTCCCTCTTTTCAGATAACTCTAATTCTTTTTGTCTCAAGTTAACAAAAACCCAACTAGGACAGAATGTGAAGACTGATAGTGGAGGTTGTCTCTGACCTCCACATGTGTATTGTGGTAAACGTTTATTTGTTATTCTATACCTGAATGTGCATACACACATGCTGGGAGGGTGGAAGAAGTGGGGGTGGGGAGAAAGAGATAGAGATTGAAAAGGAATGAAAGAGGAAAACATGGTTCAACCCACCTTTGCTTCTCTCCAAGTCTCGCATATAAATTTGAAGTCCATATTTTGAAGTCCAAGGTTTTGTGGCCAACTTTAGACCCTTCCTCTCCTCTTCTTCATTCAAAGATCTGTGAACTGAGACAAGTCACGTACCTTATTAACACCAAATGTACAGGAGAGAGGGAGATTACACAACCACCATGTATATTTCAAACACACACACACACACACACACACACACACACACACACAGACAGACACACACACACAGAGAAAGAGAGAGAGACAGAGACAGAGGCAGAGGAGAGAGAGAGAGAGAGAGAGAGAGAGAGAGAGAGAGAGAGAGAATAAAAGTATAAAGTATAAATGTCTGGCTCTTTATTGTGGGGTGGAGGTTTGCTTTACCTTCTTATGTTTTGCTCAATTCTGACCCAAGTTAAGTTCCCAGCGCCATTCAAGACAGGACAGGACTACCTATAACTGGAGCTTCCAGAGATCTAGTTTCCTTTTCTGGAATCTTTGTGCATTTTCCCTCATGTGTACACATATACAAGCATGAACACACTTAAAATAAGTCTTTTAAAAATGCATGCCTCTGAACATTTGTCTTTCATAGATAATTTGGGGGCAAAGACTTTCAAGAGTTTCAAAATATATATTAAAATAAACAAATAATTTATTAAATAACCACAAAGCTGTTTATTAGTATCTTTGCCCTTGGAATAAACTTTAAAAGTAAATGATCAAATGAATAGGAAACAGACATCCTGTATGGGAAACCAGTATTTCTGATGTGAGGTTTTCCCAAATGCAGAGAGCCTTGCGTATATCAAATGGTATGCCTGTGCTTTGGAAAAATGAGTTTGAGAGCACTTTCTAGATGTCCACAGAGCAAATTTGAATTTGCATGCTTGCCTGTGTCAGTCCTTTTTACTTCGGCTCTTTCAAATGATGGAAGCAACAAGTTTATTTTATTCTAGCATACTTTGGACTTGAGATGATTTTCCTTTGCTTTCAGTTAGCCCAGCCCCCTATCCTGGAACTGACAGATGATATGGACATTTAAAAGATACCAAGACTAACTAACAAGTGAGCTTAGAAGTGACACAAAATACAGGGTCAATGTAAAAAAAAAAAAAAAATATTTGCATTTTTGTAATATTTCCACTATGACGGGAAATCAACATATTAAAAATCCTGCAAATACCACAGAATATTATTAATAATGTCAAGGATGGGCTCTCTCTCATGGCATGGGACTAAAGCTGAGCATGTTGTTAGCTGGACATTCCCTCATTTTCTGCTCCCTCTTTATCCCTGCACCTATTATAGGCAGGACAAATTGTTGGTTGAAGGTTTTGTGACTGGGTTGGTCACCCCATCTCTGCACTGGAAGTCTTGATTGGTTACATGAGTTGGCTATTTCATATTCCATATGCCCTACTGCTCAGAGTCTTAGCTAGGGTCACCCTCATAGATTCCTGGGATTTTCTATTGTCTTAGATTTCTACCTTGTTACAGAGATAGCCTTCCTATCCCAATACTGCTTCCAGTTCTCTCTCCATTTCTCTCTTACCAGAAGAGAGGCTAGCATAGCAGTCAGCTGAGGAGCTTCACTCAGCATCTGATGAAAACAAATGCAGAGACCCACATACAAATATGAGGAGGAGCTCAGAGTTTCTTGTGGAAGAGGGAGAAGAATTGAAAGAGCCAGATAAGCCAAAGACACCAACAAAACCTACAAAATCAACTAACCTGGGCACGTGGGGTCTCACAGAGATTGATCCTCTTATAAAAGAGTATGCATGGGATTGGCCTAACACTTCTATACATATGTTACATATGTATAGCTTGGTCCTCATATGGAACCTCTAACAGCAGGAGCAGGGTCAGTTTCTGATTTGGTTGACTGCCTTTGAATCCTTTTCTTCCAACTGGGCTGCCTTGTCTAACCTCTATAGAAATGGGTCAAGGCAGGTTGATATCCATGAGAGGTCTCCCCTTACCTGAAGTGAAAGGGAGGAGAACATAGGTGGAGAAGAGAGGAGATGCAGGAACTAGGAGGAGAGGAGGGTAAGGAAGCTCTGATCAGGATGTAAAGTAAATAATAATAATAATAATAATAATAATAATAATAATAATAATAAACTATAGTATTTGATCAGTGAAACTGGGAAACATGCATAAACATTTGATGGTTTGAATTTAATAGTTTTGACGGGACAAATAATTTCTAATGTGTAAGTAAACTTGAAATACCCAGGAGCTCAGTGACTATGTTTGAGGCTACTTAGAATCCAGAACTGTTAGTTCAAACAGTTCTGTTTACATAGTCTTTGTCAACTTTGTTTCCTGTTAACAAAAGATGACGTCTATGGTAGAGTCACAGATTTATCTACTGTATTATAACAGTATTACATGTTAACAGTGTGGTTATGACCTTTATTTATCTAAAAATTAAATGCTTAGTCAATTTATCATGTCTTAATTTAATCTCTGTACATTACATTTTCCAGTTAAAGTGCTTAAACATGTACTATATTGGAGTAGAATTGCAGTTCTATAATTAACCAACCATTAAAAATTTACCTCTACAAGAAAATATGCTAAACATTCCTTCAATCACAATGAATATGTGCATACTTAGCATCTTTCTTTTTTATAATATTCAAAATGATAAGACAAATGTTAATTAATAATCTCAAGGATAAAATAAATGTTTGAAATGTAAGTACATATCCCAGATGTTCTTAAATTCAGTTGTGTGTCTTTCTGTCTATTCACTCAATATAAGTGACATTTTTTTTGTAAATCAGGAAACTTCTTGCAGTTCCTCGTTCCACTTAAAACATTTCCTCTGCTTCACTTTGTTTCACTTCCCTTACTTCCCCTTATTTTCATGCTGCTTCCCTCTTCTCTTTCTTTCTCTCTCTCCTTTTGAGACAGAGTCTGACACTATAATCCAGCCTGATTTCAAGCAATTCAAATCTTACTGCCTCACACTTCTGAGTACTAAAATTATAAATCCATCCCACCATGTCCAGATTACTTTCTTTCTTAGTTGGCTGCTAAACTTCTTGGATCAAACTTCCAACACTTTTTAAAATTATTTATTATTATTTTATGCTTAAGAGTGTTTTGCCTTGAGTCGTGTACTACATGTGTGCTGGGTGCCCACGGAGAATAAAGGGGCTTATCAGATATCCTGGGACTGAAGTTACACCCTTTTGTGAGCTGTCAAATGGGTGCTAAAAATTGAACTTGGGTCCTCTGTAAGAGCAGTTGATGGTCTTAACTGCCGAGCCATCATTCCCAGCCCTTTGTGTTGATCTTGAAGTTTTGATCCTCCTGCCTTAGAAGCTGGAATGACAGGCATGAAATAGTGCATCCATCTCTGTGTCTCTTTTTGTTAACAAATATACCCATAAGTGTGGTAGATGGCTCAGTATACAAAGGTAATTGAAGCATTCAAGAACATGAATATCTATCACAAATACTCTGAATCATTAAATCCTGACAGGAAATAAATGCTCACTAAATAGTGGCCTTGGTAGTATATTCTATATACTACCTATATTCTTTATTTCTATATAGAAATGAAAGTGATAGAAAGAAATGCAATCTAAACTACACTGTCAAAAATTGCCTGAATCTACTTGGGACACACCACTGAAGCCACTGAGGGTGATGTATGTGAAGGGGCAAAACAGAAACTGGGACATAACAGCTTGCTTTTTTTTTTTTTTTGGATATATTGTTACATAGAAGCCACTCATACAAATGTACAAATACAAACCACACCACAGAATGGCTTGGTGAATCTACTTCTCTTTAAAAGAAAGAAAATAACTTCATACTAGTACAGCCTTATTTTGTGCTCAAATCAAACTGCCAAGGAAGGTCCTCAACACATTCTTATTATATATAAACTAACTGTGAGAAACTCTAAGCAGACTATGAAAAGAGAGGAAGGATTCATCTTTGGTTTCTGGCCTCATAATACATGTATATCTCATACATACATGTATATCTCATGTGAACATATGTGTGATAGTTTACATATGCTTGGGGCAACGAGTGGCACTATTAGGAGGTGTAGCCTTGTTGGAGTAGGTGTGTCACTGTGGGCTTTAATACTCTCATTCTAGATGCCTGGATGCCAGTTTTCTGCTAGCTGCCTTCTGAACAAGAGGTGCAACTCTCAGTTCCTCCAGTCCCAAGTTTGCCTGGATGCTGCTGTGCTACAACCTTGATGATAATGGACTGAAATTCTGAACCTGTATGCTAGCCCAATCAAATGTCATCCTTGTAAGAGTTGTGTTGGTCATGGTGTCTGTTCACAGCAGTAAAATCCTAACTAAGACAATATGTGTTGACCTTGAAAGTTGTACATGACTAAATTATCACTACATTTGTACCTTCTCAGTTGGGGCAACCATGAATATGACCAGCAAAGCTGATTTTGCTTTTTACCTTTTCTTATCTATTAGCATTGTTCTTGTGGCCCTTTTTCTGTTTTCTTTCCTTAAAAATAACCATACTATCTCTAGAGACCTAATAAGAAGAATCTGAGTCATTGTAAGTATATTATGAAAATAAACATGAAACTATATGCATATAAAACAATATGTACAACTATATGCTTACATTTACATGTGTAAATATGTATAGTATATGTGTGTGTGTATGTGAAGGCTTATGCTAGAAATGTAATGTAAAGATGTCAAACTCATCCAGTTGGAAATATGAGACAATGACAAGAAGTCAACAGAATTCGAAGCACCAGTGACCAGCCAAGTGCCACAGGGAAGAAGTAAAATCACAAAGAAGCAGACACATGGTGATATTTAAGGACAATTCAAACTTCATATTGATTCTTTTTTTTAACAAAAATTTTAAAATGGTAATGAAAGCAAAAGTTAAACTACCATGCAGCTCTAAAATTCTAAGCAGAAGAAAATATATTATCAACTCCCCCACAAAGAAAACAACAACCAAAAAACCCCAAAGTCCAGAAAACAAGAACTAAAAAACAAACAAATAAAAACCCACTACATCTAACAAAACTAAAATCTTAAAAATTGTATCCCCAATATAAAGACAAGAAGTTGATTTTTACAAAACTACTGCAGATAGTGTATAAAACTGCAATGCAATTTTTTTAGAGACAAAGATTAAATATTGATGCCCAATCAATAGACAAAGCACCTTGGGTGACACATTAAGTGATTGTAAATTGGACTTTAGACAATAACGCGAAGTCCTCCTAAAATCCTTGTTCAGTAGCCTCTAACTACAGCATTTGTTAAAATGGTTTTTATTTTGTAGTTTAGTGAAAAATCAAATACTGGATTCAGCTTTTAGAATGCCTTTTTTGGAACAGTTGAACTTCTTCATCATTAAAGATAAATCCCTGCCCCTTTTCTCCCTTGAAGCATCTGTTTTACGGGAGGGCTGCCCAGTGTGTAGCAGGCACCACCACCAAGGGCATATGCCAGAAATAAACAAAAGAGGCATGCATTTGTAATTAACACTAGGGTTCTATACCATCTCGAAATGAGCACAACACATTAAGAAACAGAAGCATCTTGTATCTCTGAAAATAATCATTTTATAAAGGACTCTAAAATAAAAAGTCAGTTATCTATCATTTTATTTCTTCCAAATCCACAGGGGTTCTGAAAGTAATTCTTTTGTGCATGTATATGTGGATTTTTTCTATTATATGCAGTGCCCTAGATCCTTAGTTTGTACTGCCATTTAAATATGCACTCATCTGTGTGAAAACAGAAGGTCTGTGGATTATATCCTAGAGGTAACCTCAAATTGTCACTGTCATAGAAGAAAAAGCTGATGTTTGGCACAGACTGTGTCCATAGGAACAAAATTTAGGACGACAGCAACAAAAATCTTGAAAATCTTTTCTGTGAACAAAAGGGGATCGATTTTATGGCCTATTTCTTAAGAAGGGGTCATTGTATAGCCTTAATAATCAGATTTTATTAGCCCAGTTAATATGTATTTTATAAAAGAAATCAACAATTGACAATTTCATTCCAAGAAGTACACATTTAAAAAATTGTATGTGAATTAGTGTGTGTGTGTAAAGTTTTAATATGTCCATCTATGATATGTTACCATGTATTGATAGAGCCATACAATAGTCATAATTAAGTGAACTACTGCATTACATTCTAGTGTGTATGCAACAAATGCCTAAGTTTCTGGTGTGACAAAGAAACTGTTTTTAGGCTACAGAAGATAAAAACTACTTTTTTCTTTCTCTTATTTTCAAAGAGATGTCTTCTCACTGGTGCACTTACTGGTTGGTTTTTGCCATCTGATAGAAAAATATTTGGGAAAAGTGAATCTCAGTTTAGAAAATGCCCCAATAAAATTAACTGTAGATAGTTCCTGGGGCATTTTCTTAATGATTAATATAGGTAGATCTGACTCACTAGGAGTCGAGCTGCCCCTGATCCTGTAGTCCTAAGTCTCTAAGACAGTATCCTTTGTAAGCCATGTGACCAGGTTCCTGTCCTTGAGTTCCTGACTAACTCTCCTCAGTAATGTACTGTTTGCTGGAAGTGTGGGCTCAAATAAACCCTTTTCCTTTCAAGTTGCATTTGGTTATGATGTTTTATCATAATAGAAACCCTATGGAAAATCAGAAATGACTGAAAAGAGATGACCCCCCCAAGGCTGACTGGAATGCATGTTACTCTTCTTTTTTCCTTTTTTTCTTTTATTGGGTATTATACTTACATTTCAGATTTTATCCCCTTACCCCACTTCCACTCACCACCCAGAAACCTCCTATCCCATCCCCCCTCCTCATGCTTCTATGAGGCTATGCCCCCACCTAACCACGTCAATGCTCCCCTCTCCCAACCCTCGCATTCCCCCCCCACACACACACACTCTGTGTTTGTCCTTCATGGGACCAAGAATCTCCTCTCCCACCTATGCCCGACAAGGCCATCCTCTCCTACATATACAGCTGGAGTCATGGCTCCCTCCCTATGTGCTCCCAGGCTGGTGGTTTAGACCCTGGGGAGCCCTGGTTGTTTGGTATTGTTGCTCTAACTTCTCCATTGGAAAACCCTTGATCAGATCAGTGGTTAGCTGTGAGCATCATTCTCTGAATGTGTCAGTCTCTGGCAGACCTCTAAGGAGACAGTTATATCATGTTCTTGTCAACATGCACTTCCAGCCATCCACATCAGTGTCTAGCTTAGTTGACTGTACATGGGATGGATACCCAGGTGGAATGGTCTCCAGATGGCCCCTCCTTCAGTTTCTGTCCCACGTTTTGTTTCTATATTTGCTCCCTTGAGTATTTTTGTTACTCCTTCGAAGTAGGACTGAGGCATCCCCACTTGGTCTTCCTTCTTCATGAGCTTCATGTGGTCTGTGAGTTGAGTCTTTGCTATTCCAAGCTTTGGGGCTAACATCCGCTTATCAGTGAGTAAATACCATGTGTGTTCTTTTGTGATTGGGTTACCTCACTCAGGATGATATTTTCTAGTTCCATCCATTTGCCTAAGAATTTCTCAAATTCATTATTTTTAATAGCTGAGTAGTATTCCATTGTGTAAATGTACCACATTTTATGTATCCATTCCTCTGTTGAAAGACATCTGGGTTCTTTCCAGCTTCTGGCTATTATAAATAAGGGTGCTATGAACATAGTGAAGCATATGTCCTTGTTATATGTTGGAACATCTTCTGGGTGTATGCCGAGGAGTGGTATAGCTGGATTCTCAGGTAATACTATGTCCAGTTTTCTGAGGAACTGCCAGACTGATTTCCAGAGTGGTTGTACCAGCTTGCAAACCCAACAACAATGGAGGAGTGTTCCTCTTTCTCCACATCCTTGCCAGCATCTACTATCACCTGAGTTTTTGATCTTAGCCAGTCTGACTGGTGTGAGGTGGTATCTCAGGGTTGTTTTGATTTGTATTTCCCTGATGACTAAGGATGGTGAGCATTTCTTAAAGTGCTTCTCAGCCATTTGAGTTTCCTCTGTTGAGAATTCTTTGTTTAGCTCTGTACCCCATTTTTTTAATAAGGTTATTTGGTTGTCTGGAGTTTATTTTCTTGAATTCTTTATATATATATATATTAGATATTAGCCCTCTATCATATGTAGGATTGGTAAAGATCTTTTCACAATCTGTTGGTTACCATTTTGTCTTATTGACAGTATCTTTTGCCTTACAGAAGCTTTGCAATTTTTTGAGATCCCATTTGGCAATTCTTGATCTTAGAGCATAAGTCATTGGTATTCTGTTCAGGAACTTTCTTCCTGTGCCTAGGTTACTCTTAGGAATTCAGAGGAGAAGAAAAAAAAAAAAGAAAGAAAAGCACAGCTTGTCACAAATTTAAATCCAACTGTGTTGGATTGAATGTTTGGCCATAGGGAGTGGCACTATTAGAGAGTGTGGCCTGGTTGGAATAGGTGGGGCCTTACTGAAAGAAGTCCTAGCACTTAAGCTCTGCCCAGTGCAGAAGGGGGAATCTTCCCGTGACTGCCTTTATATCGAGATGTTGAACTTTCAACTCCTCCTCCAGCCCCAAGGCTGCCTGCATCCTGTCATGCTTTCTGCCATGATGATAATAGACTGAACTTCTGAAATTCTAAGCCAGCCTCAGTTAAATTCTGTCCTTTATAAAAGTTGCTTTGGTCATGGTGTTTGTTCACATCAATGGAAATCTTAAGTATGACACTAACCCTGTGTCAAACTCTTCACATTCTCCAGCTATGGTTTCCTGAGTCTAAGGCATCCACCTGAGATCTCTATGAAGCCCACCACCCATCCCCAACTTTATAACATCTATATGCCTCTTACTTGCTCTACCTCCACTTGACACTGCCTAAAAGTCTGAGTCAGGTTGCAAATCTTTAGTGCCATTAAGGTTCTAGAAGTTTGTCTGCCCTCTTCAGCAGCTACAAAAATTTCAGCTGACCATCACAAGCCCAGTTCTCCTGTTCAGTCCTGACCTGTGGTCTAGCCCTTGCTAGAGGAAAATGTTAAAATTGTAAGGACAGCAACATTCTCTTTTCCCTTCTTTAGCTTCTGAAAGTCAGCAAACACAGCTCTGTTGAGTCCTTTACTTAAGTAAGACCCTCAGTAGTTAGTTGTCTTGAGTCCATGTTGGTCAATAAACATGGGCGCATGGAAGCTCTTTTGCAGATGAATTTGTTCTTTCAGTCTTTCCATAAAATGATCTTCTCTTGAAGTTAAAGGATCCTGAAATAGTATTTTATGCTAATAGCTTTAAGAATGGGAAGGTAAGTCAGGAAGTAAGAGAGCTTGCTGAGCAAGCATGAAAACCTGCATTCAGATCCTGGCTCTGAATGATCCAGGAAGGTGTGGCTGCCCAAGTCTGTAATCTTAGCAGAGACAGAATTGCAGAGATTTGCTGCCTGCCTAGCTACACATTCAGTGAGAGACCATGTCAGAAAGGAATAAGATGAACAAAACTAAAGTAGGACGTGTGTATTCAAACACATGTGCACCCATGTATACATGTGCACATGTTCTCTTTAAAACCCTCTTGAGTTTAATATTGAATTAATTCAACCAATTATTTTCCCTAGTAGGTGTGGAAGAAATCTACTAGGTAAGAGGCATAGGCAGCTTTTGTGTTGGTCTTTAGAGTCAGTTTTACTGTTCATATTTTACTCTTTTAGGTTATAAGTTATTATGAAATGTTTCACAGGCCACACCTATTATTCTATATAACAAAATTTTCTTAAAGCTTGAGACCCTTAACATTTCTTTTCAATTGCAGGGGTAGAGTGAAGGAATGTGATAAAGACATATTGTATCCAACTATGAAATTTCCAAAGGATTAATACAAACCAAAATAAAAATGAATGACTCAAAGGTTGATAATAAACAGCAATCAATTACATGACTGCATACTATGTCTTAAGACAAAGGTGAATTTCTTAAATAAAATATAACTACGTCCTTGTGAATTCTGTAAACACAAAGCTAAGCAGAACTTTATTTATTGAATATCAATAAGCTCTAGAGGGCAAACTAATTAAAAAACATTGTGAAATCAAAAGAAAGATTTTGCAAATCAATTTGACAGGATCCATTGATGATAGGATTCCCCTTTCTGATTAGTTTTCTCTAACAAAAGCATTTGTCTAAACAGCTCGATTTACTTCATAGTTCATCTGGAGTCAGTGCTAAAGTTTAAGAAGTCTATCTTTATTACCTATTCTCCTCTATCTATCTATCTATCTATCTATCTATCTATCTATCTATCATCTATCTATCTATCTATCCACCCACCCACCTTCCCTTCCACCCACCCACCCACCCACCGTCCCTCCCACCCACCCATCCACCTACCCACCTTCCCTCCACCTATCTATCTATCTATCTATCTATCTATCTATCTATCTATCTATCTATGTATCATTCATATATCTATGCATTTACCTGTCTATAATAATCTATATATGTATGTGTTATCTGTGTATCTATATAGATATGTATCATCTATTTATAAATGTATCTAGTCCTCTATGAATCTATAATTTATATATTTATGTATTTATCATCTGATCATCTGTTTATATATTTGATCTCTATGTATCTATATATTGATATAGATCTGTGTTTCTAAATCTGTCTCTGCCCACCTACTGTCATCCATCTTTCATTAAGATGACCTAAAATAGAATTTCTACTTTCTGCTGGATGAAGTTTGCTCATACAAACAATTCTGGTTTTCATGTCAATACACTGTTCAGCAATTAAATATTTTATTATAAAATAGACTTTGTGTTAATTGACTGTGCCTTAGTGTTAGCTAATGTAGATAATTTAATATGTTGAAGGTTGGCTCAGCTAGCCTATAGCTAGGCTCAGCTGTTCTATTTAGTGGGCTAATTATATTAAGTGCATTTCTAGTGTACATTATTCTCAATTAATGAGGGATTTCTTTAGCTATAACTCTACTTGTACATCAAGGAGGATCTACATATGGATGTTCAATATTTTCACCTAGGGAAAACTCTTACTGCTATTTATTTAGTTGTTAGCCTGCATTATGTCTTCTGGGCCTTGTATGTTCTCCAGAGATATCTTTGTTTTGTTACATTATCATAAATCACAACTAGACCGTAACAGCCAGTATTCTTCCATTTCCTCCATGAAGAAAATACAGACTGCTTTTATTAAAACAAAACAAAACAAAACAAAACAAAACAAAACAGAAGATCCACTTGTTAACGCACGAGGTAAAACATGCTTTGTGTAAGTTTTAGGGAACTATAAAATCCATTAAGAACAAAATCAGGGTGTGTTAGTTTACTGTGGGAGAAACTGGAGAGATGAGTCAGACACACTAAGCTGCAAGAGGCACTCAGTTTACAGGCCAGGTGGCTTTTCTGTTGACAACTGTGATAACCTGGGAACAGGATGAAGAGATTAACTCTCAGGGTTTTCAAAATATATGAAAGCTGTGATATTGAAATAAAAGAGGACAACTTGGAACAAGAGCCCCTTTTCGTGAAAAAAAAGCTAATATAATCATCTAAAATGAATAGAACTGACTAGAGATATGAAAAAATGGGAAGTATTGAGAGCAAAGATAGAAACCTGTATTGAACGGATTGACAAAGACAGAAGAGAAAAAACAAGGGAGCAGGGATAGGAACCTAAAGAACAACAAGAAAGAAGAGGGTTCAGCCAAGATGTGTCAATGGAGAAAGTAGCTTGCCACCAAATCTGATGACCTATGTTCAGTTCTAGGACCCACATGGTGGAAAGAGAAAGTTGACTCCCATAAGTTTTCCACTGACTTCCAGCTGGAAACCTAAATGTGTACATGCATTTTGCATACTCATACTGTATGCATGTGTGGTGGTGTGTGTGTATATATACACACACTCACACCCCACACACAACATCAATATAGAGATTATAATATACAAATTAAACAGATAAAGATAATAAAAATATTTAAAGAAAAAATACATGAAAAAAGAAAGCCAAGGAACACAGAGGTTATTCCAGAAGCTTCAAGCCCCGGGTTTCAACCCGTCCTGAGCTCTGTGTATATGTATATGTATATGTATATGTATATGTATATGTATATGTAT
>JANHMN010000026.1:5755842-5777256 GCA_030674055.1 Rhabdomys pumilio
TGTATATGTATATGTATATGTATATGTATATGTATATGTATATGTATATGTATATGTATATGTATATGTATATGTATATGTATATGTACTACATGCATGAGTAAGTGTCTGACCAATGACAACAGAAATTGGCATCTCAAAGTAAGCAACATTTGATAAGGCTCCTCACATCTACATGAAGAGCTGTAGGCACTCTATGGTTGCTGAGAGAGGAAGAATCAGTTTTCTGCATGAATAAGCTTCCTAAAAGTTTATCGTATCTCCAGGGGTCAGCCCTAACTGCATATACACACAAACAGCACTATGTGAACTCAGTAGGTTTTGTATAATATGTATGTGTCTATAAACATATATAAGTAATAATAATAAAGAAAAATAGATCTATAATTTTTCATCCAGTGTGTACTTGTCAGGTGAATACCTGGACTCCATCTCCGATCTTCAGAAAACTTTAGGCAAACTACTTCTGTCTCTGAGCCATCATATTCTTTACAAACCCTGCTGTTCTAAATGCTAAATAAAATAATTGATTTCAGAAACATAATATAATGTCTAGGGCACATGAAGTGTGAAAAATAAAAATAGTTATTATGGATAGTATATTATTATAATTTTATTATTATAAGTTAAAAACAGGGCATAGACATATGGTAAGCATAAAATATGCTATAATTACTAATATTATTATAGGAACATAGATTAGTTCATAAATGTAAAATTTATTATAGAATCATTTTCAGCATCATTCTTGACAATTCAAATAAGTCATTTTCATAAAATCAGAAATAGGGCAAAGTACATAGTACATATGTAATTATAATTCAGTCAAATTCCCAATGACTTTATTTTAAAGTTGACTATAATTACATACTTCTACAACAGTAAGACATCATAATAATCAGGGAAACATAGATGAAAGACAATGAGAGGAATCTCAAAGCCTGATATTTTATGCTAAAAGTTTTAAAATATTACAAATGTAAGAATAAGTCTATATATAAAGGAAAATATCACCCTACCAAAAGGAATATATTAAAACATAAGTTTTATGTAATGAGCATTTTTTTTCATGTTTCCCTTTCTCCTGGCTACATCTTTAATGAAGTTTCTGTTATTATTATTGAGAAAGAAATTATAAAATATATTTTGATCATGTCTTATCATTCACCAACTGGCCTCCAGATCCTCCCTAACTCTCTATCAACCTACTTTACATTCTATTTTTATTTTAAATATTCACTTTACCTCTAGCTCTCTGCCCCCCTGTTGGTCACTCCTTCCCACAATCCTCCTTTTCCCTTTCTACTCTGAGCAGGTGAAGGCCCCCCTGTGTATTCCAACCTGGCACATTAAGACTGAATGGCTAGGTACATCTTCTCCTACTGAGGCTAGACAAGGGGGTCCATCTAGAAGAACATATCCTACATATAGGCAACAGCTTTTACAACAGCCCCCGCTCCAGTTCACATGTAAATATTTGCAAGGAGGCCTGGGTCTAAGCATGTATGTTCTTTAGTTGGTTTTTCAGTCTCTGAGAACCCCAAAGGTCCAGGTTAGTTGATACTGTTGGTCTTCTTATGGAGTTCTTATTCACTTTTGGACCTACAATACTTCCTCCTTTTCTTCCATAAGATTCCCCATGCTCCATCCACTGGTTGGCTGTGAATGTCTGGATCAATCTGAGTCAGCTTTTGAGTGGATCCTTCCAGAGGACAGCCATGCTAGACTCCTGTCTGCAAGCATAACAGAGTATCATTGATAGTGTCAGGGATTGGTGTTTGCCCATGGGGTGGGTCTCAAGTTGGGCCAGTTATTGGTTGGCAATTCCTTCAGCCTGTGGTCCAACTTGAATGCCTGCAGTTCTTGTAGACAGGATAATGTTTTGGTCAAATGTTTTGTGGATGGGTTTGTGTCCTTCTTGATACACTGGGGTTCCTGCCTATCTACAGGAGGTAGACTCTTCAGTTTCCATATCCCCAGTGCTGTGAGTCACAATTAGCTCACTCCCGTTGATTCTTGAGTGGCTCCCTTATCCCAGATCTCTGTCACATCCTGGAGATATCCCCAACCTCCTAACTTACCCTGTCAGTTGAGGATTTTCATTCATTTCCACAGCCATCTGGCCATCTCTCCTGTTCCTCCCCACACCTGATTATGAGTCCCTCCACAATACCCCTCCCCTTCCACTCCCCTACTGAGTTCACTCCCTCTGTCTCCACTGGACTATTTTATTCCCCCCCTTTAAGTGAAATTCAAGAATCTTTGCTTGTGCCTTCCTTCTTGTTTAACTTCTTTGGCTCTGTGAAATGTAGTATGGATATCTGTATTTCATGGTTAATATCCACTTATAAGTGAATTCATACTATACATGCCCTTTTGGCACTGAGTTACCTCACTCAGGATAGTCTCAAGATCCATCCATTTGCCTGCAAAATTCATGACATTTTTTTTAATAGCTGAATAGTATTCCATTGTGTAGAATTTTCTTTGTCCATTTTTTTAGTTGGACATCTATGTTGTTTCCAGTTTTTATCTATTATGAATCAAGCTGCTAAGAACATAGTTGAGTAACTGTCTTTGTGAGACGGTAGAGCATCTTTTGATTATAAGCCCTCGAGTGGTGTATCTGGGTCAAACTCTTTCCAGTTTTCGAACAAACTGCCAAATTGATTTCCAAAGTGGTTTTACAAGTTTGCACTCCACCAGCAAATGGAGGAGTGTTTCCTTTCTTCAATATTATCACTGGCATGTGCTATCTCTGGAGTGTTTGATCTAAGTCAGTGATGAGTAACAACTTAACAGTTGTTTTGATTTGAATTTCCATGATGATGAAGGACTTTGAACATTTAAGTACTTCTCTGTACCATGAAGATTCCTTTGTTGAGAATTGTTTCAAGATCTGTAAAAAAGTGTTTTGGAATTGTGATGAATATTGCATTGAATTTGTTGATTGTTTTTGGTAAGATGGCTATTTTCATATTTTGATTCTACTTATCCATGTGCATGGGAGATCTTACCATCTTCTGATATCTTCTTCAATTTCTTAGTTCAGGTTCGGAGTTTTTGTAATACAGATCTTTCACTAGCTTGGCTAGAGTTTCATTAAGATATTGTATATTATTTGTGGCTATTGTGAAGGGTGTTGTTTCCATATTTTTTTCTCAACCTGTTTATCATATGTTTAAAGGAGGGCTACTGGTTTCTTTGAGTTAATTTTGTATCCAGCCACTTTGCTGAATGTGTTTATCAGCTGTAGGAGTTCTCTGGTAGAAATTTTGGGTTTGCTTATGTATACTATCCTATAATCTGCAAATATAGATACATTGACTTTTTCCTTTCCAATTCATATCCACTTGATCTCCTTTTGTTGTCTTATTGCTTGGGCTAGAACTTTAAGCATGATATTGAATAGATAGGGAGAGTGGACAGCTTGTCTTCTCTCTGATTTTACTGAAATTGCCTTAAGTTTCTCTCCATTTGGTTGATGTCAGCTATTGGCTTGCTATATATTGCTTTGATTATGTTTCAGTATGTGCCTTGAACCACTGATCTCTCTAAGACTTTTAATATGAAGTGGTATTGGATTTTGATTTGTCAAAGCTTTTTTTGCATCTAATGAGATGATCATGTGATTTTTTTCTTTCAGTTTGTTTATATGGTGAATTATGTTGATAGATATTCTATATTGAACTATCCCTGCATCCCTGGGATAAAGCTTTTCATTTAGTTAAGCTTTTCCAAGTTTTTGAAAACCTAATGATTCTTTGAATTTTCTCAGTGTCTGTTGTCATGTCTCCTTTTTCATTTATGAGTTTGTTTATTTAGATACTGTCTCTCTGTCTTGTTGTAAGTTTGGCTAAGTGTTTGTCTAACGTTTAGATTTTCTCAAAGAATAAGATTTTGGTTTTGTTGATTCTTTGTATTGTTTATTTTGTTTCTAACTGATTTCAACCCTGATTTTCCTTATTTCCTGCCTCTTTGTTGTACTTGCTTTGCTGTTGGGTTTTTGTTTTATTTTATTTTTTTTTATTGTTGTTGTTGTTTGATTGTTTTTTTAGAGATTTTGGGTGTAGTTTTAAATTGCTGGCATGAGAATTTTCTAATTTCTTCATGGAGGCACTTGGGGCTATGAACTTTCCTGTTAGCACTGTTTTCATTGTGTCCCCAAATCTGGGCATGTTGTGCCTTCATTTTTATTGAAGTCTAGAAATTCTTTAATTTGTTCATTTCTTTCCTGACCCAGAGGTCGTTGAGTGGAGAGTTGTCCAGTTTCCATGAGTGTGAAGTCTTTCTGGTGTTTCTTTTGTTGAAGTCCAGCTTTAATCCAGGATGGTTTGATAGAATATAAGAAGTTATTTAAATTTTATTTATCTATTGAGGCTTGCTTTGTGACAGACTATATTGTCAATTCTGGGGAAGGATCCATGTGGTGCTTAAAAGAAGGTATATTCTATTGTGTTATATATCTTATGATTAGATGTTTTGTGTATAGATGTCTGTTAGGTCCATTTGATTCACAATGTCTTGTTAGTTTCATTGCTTCAAAGTTTAGATTTTGTCTGGATGACTGGTCAATTGGTGAGAATGAGGTATTGAAGTTTCCCACTAAGGATGTGTGTGATTCTATGTGTGATTTAAGTTTTGCAATATTTTAGAAATCTGGATACCCTTGAAGTTAGGGTATAAATGTCCATAATTGAGGTATCATCTTAGTGAATTTTTCCTTTGATGAATATGAAGTGATATTCCCTGTCTCATTTGATTAATTTTGGTTAATATCTATCTTATTAGATATTAGAATGGCTACTTCAGCTTGTTTCTTGGGTCTGTTTGCTTGGAAAATTTTTTTCTAGTCTTTTACTCTGAGGTAACATCTATCTGTATTGCTGAAGTGTGGTTTTGGTATGCATTAGAATGAAGGATCCTATTTTCACATCCATTCTGTTAGCCTATGTCTTTTTATTGCAGAATTGAGTCCAGTGATGTTAAGAGATATTAATGATGAGTGATTGTTATTTTCTGGTATTTTGATGTTGGTGGTGTTAGTGTGTATATGTATATATTTTAGTGTGGTTCTCTTGTTTTTGCTGGTATACAATTATTTATTTTTTGTTTTCTTGGATGTAGTTATCCACCTTGGGTTGGAGTTTTTCTGCTAGTATTTTTTGCAGGGCTGAATTTATAGATGGATTTTGTTTGAAGTTGGATTTGTTTTGAAATATTTGTTTTCTCCATCTATGGTGACTGAGAATTTTGTTGAGTATAGAAGTCTAGGTTTGCATCTATTTTTTTGTTTGTTTGTTTGTTTTTGTTTTTGTGAAAAACTATCTGCCCAGGGTCTTCTAGTTTTTAGAGTCTCTGTTGAGATTTCAGGTGTAATTCTTATAAGTCTGCCTTTGTGTGCTATCTGGACATTTTTCCCTGCTGCTTTTAGTATTCTTTGTTCTGTAGATTTTGTGTTTTGATTATTGTGTGGCAGGAAAATTTTCTTTTCTGGTGTAGTCTAATTGGTGTTCTATAACCTCCTTAAATGTTTATAGGCATTTCTTTTTTTAGATTGGGAAAGTTTTCTTCTATGATTTTATGGAAAATACTTTCTGGACCTTGGATATGGGACTATTCATCTTATTCTATTCCTTCTATTTTTAGTTTTGGTCTTTGCATGGTATCTTAGATTTCCTGGATGTTTACTGTCATAATTTTTTTAGATTTAACCTTTTCTTTGCCTGACTATCAATTTCTTCTATTGTATCTTCTATGCCTAAGATTGTTTCTTTCATCTCCTGTATTCTATTTGTGATGCTTTCATCAGTTGTTCCTGTTCCCTTCCCTAGGCTCTCCATCTCCAGGATTCTTTTGGTTTGTTTTCTTTATTGCTTCTATTTCCACTTTCAGGTCTTGCATAGTTTATTTATTTCCTTCAGTTGTTTAATTGTATTTTCCTGTATATCTTTAAGGGATTTACTCATCTTCTCTTTAAAGGCCTCTATCACTTTTACAAAATTATATTTGAGGTCATTTTCTTGTGCTTTGGTTGTATTAAGATATTCAGGACTGCTGTAGTAGGGTATCTGTGCTCTGAAGGAGTCATATTGTCCTGGGTTTTGTTGATTGTATTCTTTCAAGGGTCATTAGCTATCTGTAAGACTTTAGTCCCTGGATGTTCCTTTACATGTATTTGGTGGGGATTAACTTCGATGGGCCTGGTGTGGCAGACCTCTGATGGGTATCCTTGACCTGTATGGTTCTGGACCTGCATGTCTATATGGTTCAGGAGCTGTAGGTACAATGAAGTTGGGCAGAGAGGTTGCCGGACAATGGAGGTCCACCTTGGCTAGCAGGCTACTCAGGGAAGCTTGTGAGTAAATTTTTAATAATTTATTTGTATGTCTACATGATAGTGTTAAGATAACTGGAAAATTACAAAAATAATTTGAAAAGGCTTTAGAGTTTGTTGAGCATAAATCCTAAATTATTATTTAAATATGAAAATGAATCATGAAAAGATCTTTATATAATACTTAAGGTAGTATTTAGCAATAAGTAGTGATTGTTATCTGATGTTAAAATTCTTAAGAGAAAAATATAGAACTGATATTTATAAAACACTGGTATTAGATAAGCAAAATATAAAAGTATAATTTGGAACAGAGGGCTTTTTTTTAATTTAGAAAAATCTGTTTTGCTTTTGTGTGATGGTTTTATCAACTTAAATGAACAAGTGTAAATAGAACAACAAGATGTGTTGAAAATTCATGAATAAGAAGAATTTTTTTAAAAAGTTATGTAAACATTTATGAACAAATGAGTACTTGTTCCACTCACTAAAGAACTAACTTGTCACAGAGAGAGAGAGAGAGAGAGAGAGAGA
This sequence comes from Rhabdomys pumilio, assembly GCA_030674055.1. Taxonomy (NCBI): domain Eukaryota; kingdom Metazoa; phylum Chordata; class Mammalia; order Rodentia; family Muridae; genus Rhabdomys; species Rhabdomys pumilio. The sequence goes on from JANHMN010000026.1 coordinate 5,762,714, forward strand.
GAGAGAGAGAGAGACAGAGAGAGACAGAGAGAGACAGAGAGAGACAGAGAGAGACAGAGAGAGGGAGAGAATATCTGATGATCTCCGTGGTTCTATGGTGACAATATTTAGTCCCCACAATTTAATGTCCTTGTTTCACAGCTGTAGCCTTTTCACTAAAATAGCTGAGAGTGTCCCCTCTACCCAGTTAACTGACTCTTTCATAATTAATATGTTTCCTGATTATGGTAGTTTTCTGTTTAGAGCACAATGTGTTTGAAACAATCACAGTCATTACACCTTATCTGCATTGCAGCCTCAGATGCCCTGGATTTTCTTTTCTCTGTCTGCTAGATTGAAATTTTGATAGTCTTCAATTCCAAAATGTAGGCTTTTATATTGATTTTACTTTTAGTTCTTTAGATTCTCAGGATGTGTCTGGATATGGTTCTTCTGGCAGTGAATTTTGTTTTTCAATGTCATAATTTGAGCTTTATATTTAAAACATATTAGAATAATGTGTCTCTGATATTAACTGCTGCATAAATGGTAAATTTCTACAGTTCTTTTAGCTAGGCCTCATGTCCTAAAGAGGTGCTCTACTGAGTTTCCAAACACTTGTTTGTTTGTTTATGTTCAGAACATGTCCTATGTCAGTAACAGGATGACTTTAGAAGCCAGCAGCTTGGAGTCTCATCTGTGAATACAGCTTTATCTATTTTATCCAGCATCATAGGTGTTTCCTTCTGCATGCAACTATGACCCTTTTTGTCCCACCATGATTAGAACCTTAAACTAAGCATAGTGGTTGACTCAAAATTAATAGTAAAATTGAAATGTTCATGTTGGGTGTTCTCAGAAACAACATTCAATAAGAAAGTGAAGGAAACAGATTCAGAGTTTACTTTGGTATGACATATTTTACAATTTATCCAAATGTGCATGTAACTTAATAACAATATCTGCTCCCTATTATTTTGGGAAAGTAAAGAAAACAAGGCAAGAGCTGTGGGTAGGAATAAAATGTCAACAAATGGAAACATTTGCAGCAAGGCTAACTTCTTGAAGTATCTCTATTCTGTAGTCCTTAAGACAATGAAAGCAAGTTTATTCTCATTCTGAAAGTGTCCTGGGAAGTGAGTAAGACTAAAACAACGAAAATGAAGCAGGCTTAGGAACCAAACTCAAGAGAGGTCATCTTCAACCCCTTGATATGACATGGATAGATTTTACCCCAATTACAGTGGGTCTTTTTGGCTTGGGGGAAGGGGGCTAAAAGGAAGCAGCACTTGATTATTGTCACATGACAGTGCTCCACAGAAATTATACATCTCTCACAACAAAACAGAAACACATGACACATTTCCATTCTTCATTAATTTAACACATTAAAGGTGATTAGCGTCAATCAACATACCACTGAAGAGTGGTCCTTCAAGGCTGCAGGGTCTTAAATTTGACCCCAACGCAGTTGTTTCAACTATGGTTAAATTCTATCTAACAGATGAAGAAAATAAAGAAATAGATGGCCAAATGCTTCCAAGATAATAGATTGATTAAGAAATTGCACTCATGACTTTGACTTATGAATAACCAGACTTTTTGTCACATGCCTAAAACTAGCCAAAGGAAATTCAAATTATATGCTCTAAAATTATGCATGATGATTTGGTTTTCTCTCTTCTGTGTGCATGTTATGCTCACACCTCAAGAATCAATTTTTTAAAGAAGCAGGTAATAAATATTTTAGGCATAATAATATTTTTAAGCATAATGATATCTGTGTGTAAGACTTGAGTCGATAGGGCAAAAGCAGTTATGAACTAAAAGAAAATGAATCAAAATGATTACGTCTTATTCTAATAAAATTTTATTTACAAAAAAGGCTGCTCTTTGGACTTGCTGACTCTACTGTAGGCACCAATAAACACATTCTTTCTTAAACACATTCTTTCTTATGCATTCCTGGGTGTCATTGTATATAATATTATTTTCCCTAGAAACATTTATTTGCCTGAACTAAATCGTAATTTTTGGAAACATTTAGTAATATTCATTCCCTAGGGCAACTCAAATAGTTCACTATTTGAAGCCTTTTCTAAACAGGTATCATAATGAATTTCTCATTTGTATTCCTTTTTAAAGTCATATTTAAGTATTTATTGCTATTATTCAACTTTTTTTTTCTTTTCTCATTTTCAGGTGTATGTACATGTGTGGTCCATGTATGACAGTATGGATCTCACCTCTGGGCAAACATATGTTCTGCTAGTCACCAATTTATTTTTTAAGACAGGATCTGTCATTCAAATCTGGGGCTCATCAATATGACTTGATTAACTAGTTCTCTTTCTCCAGGATCTCTTGTCTCTGCTTTCTGAGACAAGTAGGGTGACAAGCCCATCCAACATTTACCTTGATTTTGGTCTTCTTGGTAGTGTGGCAAGCATTGTAAGCATTAAGATATCTCCTTACATCTGGCTGCATTTGTCACAAAAGTTGATCTTAGAGCACCAGAATAGGATGACTTCTGGTACTATAAAAGTATACATCAAGGTTTTTCTCTAAAAACATGCCTTTTAACCCAACTGCAAGCAATATTAGAATTCAATCAAATACCTTCCTTGCTTTTATTTATTGATACTGTGCCACAAAATTTCATATTATACAAGCAAAGGATAAAATTTAATCCCAAGTCTGTGATGCAACCTGTAAAGAAATGTTAGAAAATAAAATAACCACTTCTTCACACAAACAAATAGAAAATATATTTAATATGCTCACAAGGTCAAGAGGACAGAAAGAAAACAAAAATCCTTATGACAGTTATGTGCTTAGGCCTGAAGATTTTAAACAAGAAAAATCTTATATAAATCTCATTTTAAATTTGTCACTGGTGAAGTCTGATGTGTTTTAGAAGAAACCCAGTGCAACTAATTAAAATTGATTAGATTGCAATTGTCTGTGGCCTAGGAAGAGAAGAGGGAATATCATAGCTGGCATTTCAAAAATACCATCCAGCTTTCAAGATATTTAGCATGCTGGTGTTGAATATATTTATACAGTGGTCATTGAAGAGAAGATCAAATTGCCTTTTTATGTAAGAAATTGGATAAAGAACAGGAATCAAGTAAATCCAAAGTGTAATTTTCTCATGAAGATGAATTGATAGGAAGTGTTCAGGTCAAATATAATGTGTGTCATTGTGCAGCTAAGGCAGGAATCTGACATTTCTTTGGTTCTGTTCTAAAATTTAAAGTGGCATGCTTTTATTTTCTACTGGGACAGCTGTTGCAATTCTCAAATGAGAAGTGGCCCCAGCTGGCATGCTTTAAATGAAACTACACATGGATAATAACCATGGACTATAGAGTCCTGCTGGCTAGCCAGGAATCAAATTAGGGGTAAGTAAAAGCTTTGTTTATATATCTTTTGCTTTTAAGCTTTTTAAAGAGTTGATTACATATCATTAGCATGGAGATTCATGAATTAGGAACCCCAGGATACAGAATTGTACACTTACCTTTAAAAGACTTCATACAGATGTATGAGAGAGAGAGAAGAGAAAGAGAGAGAGAGAGAGAGAGAGAGAGAGAGAGAGAGAGAGAGAGAGAGGAGCAGGAGGGGGAGAGAAGGAGAGAAGGAGAAGGAGAGAGCTTGTTTCTGTGTGTGCCTGTGCACACAAATATTTCTTATGTATGTAAAAGTAGGAAACTTGCAAAACTATTGGTTTGAGCATTTTTTTTTCAGAACTTTTCTACTGAAAAGAAACTTTACCTATGACTATAAGTGATTTTTCTTTCAAAAAAATCTGCTTTGATATACCCATCTTCAGGAAGAATGAAAGTTTGGGTTTTCATATTGTCGCAGATTCACCATAGTGGACACAGGCCACTCAGGAGGTCTTAATCAATTATTATAAATTTAAAAATGGTGACTAATGCAAGATATCTATGAGTGTATTTCACACATATCCTAAAGTGAACACATTATGTGAGATGGTGAAATCCACTGGGGTACTTGCCACCAAGTTTTCAGACCTCAATTTTATCCCTTGGACCCAGGATAGAAAGAATTGTCTTTCTTGGCTTCTCCTGGGACTATGCATTCCATGCCATAAACATGCCCCCTCCACTGAGAATAAATATATAAATGAAAAATAAGTTCCAAGATTTTTTTAAGAAAGTATTTTTTTTTCTTGTTTTCAGAGTTCTTGGATGTGGACTTCATGGATAGCAGTATTTTGAAATTGGCTGGACATTGCTTCAAAAGATTTCTGGAGAATATTGTTCACATAATTAAATTCTCTGAGACACTCCTATAATTTCTGGCTTATTGTTACAAACATAATTGGTGAATCTAATATGAATTCAGAGCTGCTTAATTATGAAGAAAACTGCCAGGAAGGGGATAAGATGAGCCATCATGGGATACTGCACTTCATGTACACTCATTGTCACCATGGTACAGTGACCATAGTACATTGTAACAGCAAGGACAATATTTTACATCATCCAATAAGCCAGAGGCATGGACAAAAGACATAATCTGAAGCCTGACCTATCTGACTTGTGGTTTTTAGTCCACATTTGAGTGTAAAGAAATGTATGTGGGTTAATCAACCTTACACTCAAGATAAAAGGGAACTGCCCCTGGATTTTATAAGAAACAATTTCAGTTGTTTTACAATTATAATTTCCCCCATCAGAAAACATAAACCCACTCATTTTCTCTATGTGCAGGGCTGGCATCAATGAGTATTACACGTGGTGGGACATGTACTCATAATGCAAATAGCACCAAGTTATCCACATTGTAACAAATGAGAGACTGGAGCTTCAAGCACTTTGACAGCACTACCATCTGACAGATTTGGTTGTCCCCATGTAGTCTGTTCAGCAAAGGAAGGCTGGAGGGCGCGTAGCACCAGAAGCTCAATGGGATACTAAAGAGTTCTCACTTATACACCGAGGTCCTCCAGAGTTCCCTAACTTCAAACATCTGTACACTGAAACATTTCTGCAGAAACAAAACAATAGGAAAACAAAAACTCTATTAACAGATACTGAACGCAATCATCTTTCTAAACTTCATTCTTTCTTTGAAAATATGGTGCAAATACAACAACCTTATTAAGTCTGAGAATCATAGAATCACAGTTATCAGAAAGCTTGGAAGCCATTGGTGGACTCAGATTCCCTATATAGGGCACTGGATGCCCTCTCTTATAGACTCTGGCTTTCATACTATACTGGGAAGTGTCTTTCACTGTGAAATTCTTTACTGATGAGTCCAAGTCTACAGTGATCCACAGTATGCACTTTTCCTATTGGTTCCATGAGAGACAATGAATGTCACTGGAATAATACCTATATCTTGTGCCATTGTATACTCAGAATAACATACCTTTGGTTTTGTACAAGTTTTTCACACAAAATTATTTCCAGGCTAACCATTTTTCATACCTGATCTTTATGTGGCCTTTGTATCTATTTGTATGTTTCTTACTCCAACACACTAACATTAAAACACAACTCTGTTCTCAAACTTCCTAATGACGTGGCTCTTTAATACAGTTCTTTATATATTGTTGGCAACCCCAACCATAATGTTATTATTTTGTTCTTACTTCACAACTGTAATTTTTAATGTTTTGATTCATAATGTAAATATCTATTTTATAATGGTTTTAGGTGATCACTGTGAAAGGGTAGTTCATCTCCAAATAGAATTGTTCATTCCCCAAAGAGGTCTTAATCCACAGATTGAGAACCCTGTCTAGAAGATAAATAGATGATTCAGCAGTAAAGAGTATTTGCTGTTATGTCCTGATGACATGACTTCTGATTCCAGCACCCACATCAGAAGCTGTGTAAATGCTTACAACATTAGCTCTAAGGGATCCAAGATATTCTAAAGATGTACACATGCATGTACACACACACACACACACATACACACACACACACACACACACAAAGAAAAATATGTATCATACACGAAAATAAAACAAATCCTTAAAAAGAGTGTAGATACGTACCACCCAGCAATTATGGACTTGAAACCATTTTATCGATCATCATTTTTGTTAGTTTTAAGAAGTGGCAGATTTCACTATGGTACTATATACATAATATAGCAGATATGACAGATACATACTTCTTAGGTATATACTCATTTGCATCTTCCTTCTTTTCTTTTTTCCCTCCTCCCCCCAAACTCTATCCCCTTCTGCTTTCATACCACAGATATTCCATTAGAAGCAATTTTGACCCAAACATGAAATACTCATTATAGCAAACTAGATGGGAAACCTTCCAGCTGCCCCACTTGAAGATCTCATGTTGGAGGATCTTTAGCCACCTGCTTCTCACTATATTTCTTACCGATTCTCACTCATGTCAAATATTACCTTCTTATGCAAATTAAGCTAAAATTATTTAAATACAATATGAACTACAATTGTTCTCCAATAAGTTTCATCAATTTAACCAAAAGAAAATTCTCTTAACCAGTAAAAATTTTAAAATATTTTTTCTAATATGTATCTTCATTTTTCAGAGAAAGGAGAGTAATGTAATACAATTTTAGAATTTGGTTACATCATCTCCTACAATCTCTCTTTTATGGTTGTTTAGTCAACTAACCAACTTCCACATCCGACATAGTTGTAAAATTACAGTATGTAACTTAAATGCATAAATTGTATTTAAACACATTAAGTATCTGATTTTAGCCCTATAAGACATTTTGTGGCAAATATATTTCTCTAACATTGCATCCTTGAGTCCCTGTTTTCCATTTTAAAGGTTTATTAAAGGGATGTTTGTGACCCATTCATTCATTACTATTAATACATAAAAAAACCATTTGTTTTACAATGTAATCCAGTTACTTTTAATACTCAACTGTCTAGACTAGCATACAATTCTACTCCTTACTTACCTCTTCAAAAAGCAATTCGTCAACTAAGACTCTTATAGATGTTCCCACTGCTTTTTCTGTTGATGAGTTGAAATTGAATGTATGACTAGGGAAAACTGACTTCCACATATTTTCACACCATTGATAGACAATTAGATATCCATTCAAATGTTGGCTTATTAGCTATCAGATGAGGCAACTGAAGATCACTCTCTCGTTCTCTAGCTCAAGTTCTTCCTCTATTTAAAAAAATGTATTCTTTTTTTAAAGAAAACAATTGCTCAGAGTTCTCTATGGCAATGGGTTCACACATCATCGGAACATTCCTACCTAGTTCCTTACCTTAACAGAGCATGCTTTCTGAAAAGTAAATTGATAGGAAGATATGTTAGGAATTGTGTTCAATTTAATAGCTGTCTCCCTCCCACCCATTGATGATTCTTTTGCAGTGAAAGTGAATGAGAAGGAAAGTAGTTTATATATGAAGATTTTGTGAATAAGGTGTTTGAAAATAATTTTCACATTTATTTAGGGCTTTTTTTTTGTGCCTCATTATCTTAGAAATTGTTTGAACACCCACTATCCAAGATAATGGAGTACACAGAGACTGAGAACACTTAAGAGTTCAAAAGTATGTCAATATTTAAAATGGGAAACTACCAAGTGGTTGTGTTAGTCAGTGTTGTAAGAAGAATGGGTAGTTCCTAATATCAGAGAAATATTTTGCAGCCTTATAAATGTGGAAGATGAGGAATAGCCCAAGAGCTTGGGCTAGAAAAGCAACTTCATGAGTAAATTTGTTTAACAACTGTATTACTAGGATAATAGGTATCAAGCACTGGGTTCTTGTTGCAGTAAATAGGAACATGTGATTGGTAGCCTTCTGGAACAGGTTTTGTAGAGGGAGGCTTAAGTTTGGAGAGGGCCATTCTGTTGAAATGATTCAGAAGACAAGACTATGGACAGGAACACAGATAGAAAAGATTACGCTCCCGAGGTTTCATAGAATCAACTGGACTGGAGGCCATTCGTACTACATTCTGGCAAAAAAAATTTTTGTTCTTGTCCTGAGACACTTAGTGAAACTGGAATTAATCAAGGCTTGAGGGCATTTTGATTTGCAAGTTGTACACAGAGGAAATAAATATAAAAACTGAGTCCTATCTCTATTCTAGAACAAAACTACCAAAGGGTGTGAGTAGTTCTAATTTCTACATGTAATTTATTTACTAGTCCTACAAATGCAATTTATCTGATTAATGGTATCATTTATTTCATAGTAATATTTAGTGTCTGCCTGACTCTCATTTTACTCGTTGCTTTTCAACATGGTCAGTGAGGGCAAAAAATTGGAGTTGTATTAAGTCAGCTCAACTGTGTTATACCACCAAAGGAACAAACAGTTCAAAATGCTTCAAGCAAGGTCATTTAAATGAGTGTGTGCAACGAAGAGACGTAAGGAACTACAAAATCAACCCCATACTTCACATCTGTTTTCTGGCTTTCAAATAACAATTTACTTTGGTAATCTATGACTAAAAATAATTGTAATTACCTGTTGGTAAATACTTCATAGTATACCTTTTGGTTCTTACATAAAATACATAATTTCAATTCCAAAATATTGACAAAAATATCATAGCCTGGGATGATGTTTCAAATAATCTGCAAAAGAGAAAATAAAAGCATGAAATATAAAATGTTTTCAATATGTATACAAGTTCGTATACATAGAAATATATATACACTTATATATATGTGTGTGTGTTTATGTGTGTGTGTGTAACATAGACCAACACATTGTTAAAATAGTGCCAGAAAATGTTCTTTATGACTATATACCTCATAAGTGCTAATACATTTCTTTATATTTTATTGTCATCTCTTTCACACAATTCTTGCTGGAAGCATATTTACTCATATTTTTAAATAGGTAAAGATAAATAAAATTAGAATGAAATGTGTCCTGATTTTTATTTATATACCTTTGTAACACAAGAGATAAAAGAGAGTTTTGGGGGATGTTAGAGCAATAAGAAACGAAAACATGTCTGCTTCCATCAGAGTACAACAAGATGCCTAAGATATGTAGAAGGGAGGAGACATAAGGGTGGTCAGTACAGCACAGTTTGCCCATGCTCAGAACCACTGAAAAAGCTCCCGATGGTAAGCATGGAAGGGCAGAGTGGGGAGAGCCCTTAGGCATGAGAGTAGGGTACAAGCCCAACATTTTGTACCAGTATCCTGGTGACAGAAAATAAATGCCCCAAAGGTTACATGTTTGGAGAAATACAATTAAAGTGGCTTTAAATAAAGATTAAAATATATAAAGTTTAAAATCCCATGGTTATTGCAGAATTGCCATATACTTTATTAGTTATAGTCGTTAATGCTTCTTTTAACATGGTGAAATTATTTTATCTTTTGGTAATTACTGTGATTAATTAATTTTGGTGAGACAGAAGTACAGGTTATACCTGTAAACTTGTAGTCTGTTTGTTTTTTTTCAACTTATGACCTGTAAATCCAGGTCAAAAAAGAGAAATACAAGGTCACCACTGGCTCAACCATATATCTTACTCTAACAAAGATTTGAAATAACCTCATGGTCATCTCTATAAAAATAATCCAAGACTCACACAAGTAAAAATTACGGGCTCACCACATCTTGGACCTTGGGACAAGTTATAGAAGAATTTAATTGGTGTCCATTTGAACTCTTCCATAGAGTCCAGTATCTAAAGTGATTGAAAATTTGGTTGCAGGTGTCAAGTTTTTAAGAAGGTTGAATTGTACAAGGTGCAAAGTAACAAAAAAATACAGCTCATCAGAAAATAAACATCATTACACTTGCAGCTTTCCTTTGCGTTTGGTTTATATTTGTCTTCTTTTTACATTTTTATATGAATTTTCTTTTCTTTTTACTCTGATCTGGAACACACAAAAATGTTTCTTTTCTCCTCAAATTTATTTTAGAATCTGTCTCTACAAACTTAGGAACAAATAGACACACACATACACACACACACACACACACACACACACACACACACACAGACACATGCACACATGCATGCAAATACACATACATAATCAAATTCAAATGTGGGTTCAGTGCACACATACAACCATACATTGAATAATATTAACAAGTATAGCTAATATTTTTAAAGGAACATAAAAAAAGTCATTACCTATTGGGGACCTGTATTCTCTAAAAGGTTTTGTAGCAAACTCTGAGGTTTCCTATGTCCTCAGTTAATCCTCTTAATTTTACATTTATTATTAGGTATAGGCTTAATCTGTGCTTTGAAATTCCAGATATATTTTTAACAATACATTATCTATATTTGAATACTCATGTACAATCTTGTTCCTTTCATTGCATCTGAAATGAAATCTGTGGCTTGTTTGGAAGACTGTAACAAAGCTACTGAAACCAAGGCATTAGTGCACTCTTTAAAGAGACAACAATTCCAAGATTTATAGCAAATGTCCAGTTTATACCACCTTCTATATTTCTCCTTGCAATGCTGTATTGGACAGAAAGGCTTCTGTTGAATATCATGCAATCTTTAATAGAACAATCTTCCTGAATATAAATAGCCTTTGTTAAAGGATAAGAAAGACCTGGTTTGATCGGTTTTGAGTGAGGAAATGTTATCAACTATCTATTTTGTTGTCTTGCTGTTACTGTGATGTGGCTGAAGTTTAACGCTGAGCCTATGGAAATCTGCTATTATCTTCCAAAGGGACTAGAACAAATGTATTCACTGTATATCCAACATAAGCACATACTTATTCAGGAATAACAGAAGGTAAGTATTTTAAATTACTCATGTTCATGAATCATTCAAATTTTTGAAAACACAAAATAATGAGAAACAAATTCAATAGAGGGGGCCTTTTTAAATCAAAAACTTGGCTAAGAAACTAGTATTCACCCCATAAATACTTATAAAGCCTTTTTATTTCCATTGGATATCTCCAGTGTCCAAACACATTCTCTGAAAAACTACATAATTGCTGAGTTCAAGTCAAATAGTCGTATGCCCTTTCTGTCTGTTGATGAGAGTTTCCTTAGATAATTTTTGATATTGACTTTTTCAAGACTAGAAGCAGATATGGTAGCTTACTTTCTCACCCAGTACCTAAGAGGTGAAGACTAGAGTCCACTTAATCATTTTTTAAAAGACCAAACTTTCATAATTACTGACTTAGGGGAAGGACATTATGTTGGAAGACCTTGTGAAACAAAATGGTTTACCTACTTCAGTACACAAAGAGTTGAGTCCTTATCTTTAGATGACAATTGGGCTCAGCACCAATCTTTGAATATAACAGAATATCATTAAGAATCATTTCATCAACTTTTCTCTTTTTGCCAGGCATATTTTGTTGTATTCTAGGTCTCTGGGTTATTAGCCTCTGGGTCCTGGCAATCCAGACAGTGTCAAGCAAGGGCTCTCTCTCCTTGTGCCTCATGTTGGATCATTAGTTGGCCACTTCCACAATCTCTGCACCACCTTTACCCTAGTACATCTTGTAGACAGAATAAATTATAGGTCAAATGTTATGTGGCTGGTTTGGTGTCCCAGTTTTTCCACTGGAAGTCTTAGTTGGCTACAGAAGATGGCCAGTTCAATATATACATACCTTGGAGAGTGGAAAGGGGTTCTTCTTTCATTAGCTGAGGTTTAACAATTTAGGCATAAATCATTGGCATGGAGAGCATTCCAGGAAATTGAACCTGTAATTTGGCAGAGATTACATGACATCCCCCAGGTAAAGCATAGGTTGGGCTCCCCAGATCAAGCGAAGAGGAAGCCCCTCTAAGAAAATGGAGTCTTCTATTTTGCACCAAGCTTAGGAAAACTGTCCAGATATGGTAGACTACAACCTTAGTTGTGAGTGCAACAAGGCTCCATATCTCCCATTGTTAGTAACTAGGGTTCCTCTCGTAGATTCCTGAGTGTTTCTATTGTGTTAGGTTTTTAGCACATGCCCAAGATGCCCCCCAATTCCAGTTGTCTCTCTCAATATTCTCTCCCTACCCCATTAATCCTTTTCCTGACACTCTCACCTCATAAATCTCATTTCTATGGGACTTGGTTTTACTCTTTGTGAAGATAATAGAGCTAACCTAACTGCTGCCTGTATGCAGCCTTACCTCATAAATAAGGAGGAATTGTTTCCCATCTCACTCCCTTCCTTTTCCCTTTCACTTGTTTCTGTATTAAATGTGTTTTCCTGTCTCTCATGGATCTCACTGTCTTCTCCAGTGTTTTTGGTTTACTGTAATATCTAGTCACTTCTGCAAATGTTTCCCTTAAAAGCCTCTGTCAAACCCAAATCCATAAAGAAGCCCTTTGTTCCTTAAATTGTAGAACCATTCTTCCAAGATTTTAAGACTATTACTGCTAAGCCTCTCAACTGTATCCCTCTCCAAGCAATTCTTCTAGTTAAGCAGAACATTGTTTCTCCATGTGCACTCTCCATCACCACAAGCATGGCTGAATCCATCATCTTCTCTTATCCCCATTTGAGACAATTCACAAGGGTGGCTAAGATCTTTGTTCTTGCTTCCTCATCTTTGACTTGACATTTCACCCAGACCTACATCCTCAGTGTCCTTCTATGCCTTGCCTGTGGAGTATCTAATTCTAGTAAAATGGTGCCTTAGCATGTTTCCATTGGGATATAATGATGTATGCATGGCCATGAAAAGTGCAAAAACACATGAAACAGTTGCAGCAATAAACTGTGCCTGAGTGCAGGAAAATCAATAAACTAACAGCAGGATGTATTGGGTTGTTTGTTTTACAAACACCATGGCTTTGCCTTGTGTTCTTGCCAGCTTAAGATTTACATTTCAGTAAGATTACACATTTGGCTAGGTGTTGTGGCAGAATTCTGTAATCCAAGCCCTCCATAGAGAAACACTGGGGACCAGGACTTCAAGTTCAGTATTGGTTGATTATATGCTAAATTCAAAGTTAGCCTGAGCCACATGGCACTGTAAGTCAAAAACTGAAAAAATAAAAAAAAAAAAATTACAACCACAAACCGAAATCTAAGCATGGAAAAAACAAAACAACTAAAACCTGTCCATACTTATAATAACCAGAGGACAATCAATATAGTAAGAAATTGTAACATAGTGACCTTCTAACAGTTTAGGATAGCTCAACATATTTTAATTTGAATTAAATATATTGTAATAGGGCTGAAAAGATAGATCAGCAGTTAAACACTGGCTGTTCTTTCAGAGAATCTAGTTCAGTTCACAGCATTTATTTCAAGGGCTTTATAAGTGTCTAACTCAATTTCGTAGAATCCAATGCTCTCTTTTAGTCTCTACAGACACTGTAATCAGATGTTCATACACACAAATAGACAAACGCATCTATACAAAATTAAAAACAAAATCATTAAAATGTTCTTTAGGGTCAAAAGAGATCATCATTGGTTAAGAGTACCAGTACCGGATGCTCTTCCAGAAGACTTGGGTTTAATTCCCAGAACCCACATGGCAGCTCACACCTGTCTGTCACTCCAGTTCCAGAGCTTCTAACACCCTCACACAGAGGTACATGCAGTCAAAAGTCAAAAGTCAAAAAAAAAAAAAAAAGAGAGAGAGAAAGAAAAGAAAGAAAGGAAAGGAAAAAGAAAAAGAAAATAAATGAATAAATAAATAAATCACATTCCAAATGTGTAAAAATTAACCTGATAATAACATAATATTAACCTGATAATAACAGGCTAATTAATCATACAGAGTATAAGTGTTAGATATTTTCAGATCTCACTGGTCACACCTTTTAATTTTGCTAATAATATTTGCATTATCCAATATGTGGGAATGTCTAATTATGTAATATGTTACAATTAGCTCAACAGTGAGTCACCTTGGATCTACTGTCCCATATGAGGACCCTAGATTAATTTGTGGTGGGGTTCATCTGTGAAATAATGTTGCAAAGACACCTGAAATTGAGGTGTTCAAAACTTTTAACCAATTGGGAATAGGAGTCGTTGTATAAATATTTTATCTTTTACCACGAATGCTCCATTCTGAGGCATAAGTGTGATGGAGTGACAAGTTACTCACAGAAGAGTAGCTGTGCATTCATTTGTACACATTAGTTGCCTGCTTTCTTATCCTGGACATTTTTCCTGCCCCATTAATTGTTCTGTCAAATATCTCACTAAAAGCCTTTAGCTTTATTTACTCTGTGCATCTAAGGTAACCCGCACTATGCTAGGTGCTTCCATTTCAGGGCTATGGTTATTCCTCTGTAAGTCCTGCTAAAAGGCTGTTATAGACCCAGAGAAGTATTACTATGCTGTTTCTAATCACTTCTCCATCTCCCTCTCACACTCTGTGTTAGGACTCAATCACCTTGCTTTTCAAATGTTGAAAACTAGACAGCCTATTATTAACTTGTTTATTTTGCTTTTTACTGTTAAAATCCTGCTTTGTAGTAGGCATTAATTGCATGTTTTTCATAGCAATGTTTTTGTTCTCTGTTTGATAATATGTTTGCTTACACCCATCCTCTTCCCACTGCTACATTATTTTCTGTGAAAGCATGTGTGTGTGTGTGTGTGTGTGTGTGTGTGTGTGTGTGTGTGTGTGT
>JANHMN010000026.1:5781098-5854507 GCA_030674055.1 Rhabdomys pumilio
CTCTCTCTCTCTCTCTCTCTCTCTCTCTCTCTCTCTCTCTCTCTCATGTGTGTGTGTGTGTGTGTGTCTGTGTGTGTGTATGTGTTGGGAAGGTGTGTGCATACATGTGCTGGGATAAGTGGAAGACATTGGTTTTCTTTTTTTAAACGTAAAAAAAAAAGTCTTGAATCAGAAAGAATTTATTTTTCTTCACCACAAATAAATTAAAAGTAAAAAAAAGACAATAAACATATATTTATACAAACTGGAAATCAGAGGATGGTTGCAGAGCCTGGGTTAGGGCGGAGGATCAGGAGCAACTGGAGGATGGCTAAGCATCTGTGGTTCTGGGTGTCCTTTAGTCATCTCTCTGTCTGTGGTAGGTAGGACAGGTGGATAAGGATGCAACTCCAGTCTGATGGCAGTGTTACTGGCAAACTGTGGCAACGAGGCTCTTCTCCAGACAGTTTCTTCAGATCGCCAGGGATGACAGGAGAGAGTGTAGTTGGTAGGATTGGAGTGCCTGGGGAAGAATGGGTGAAGGGATGTCCTCCTTTCTGAAGGACAAGGGTGATGCCAATGCTGGTTCCAGTACCTATGGGACTGTGGCCAGAGGTGGAGGCTTGGGAACTGAGGGGCAGGTTACAAATTGGATGGCTCTGAATCCAGGTGTGGTTCATAGCTGGCCCTACTGTGAGATGCCAAGGCTGCTTTGGTTTCAAAACTAAATGTCCCAGCTGTGTTTGGCCCATCTTCTCTAAGTGAGGTGCAGGAGAAGCACCTGAATCACTGTGGTGGCTAGAAAAGTGCTTTGCTTATCTGATGCTTGCTACCTTCTGAGGATGCTCTCTGGGCAGCTATATGAGGAAACCAAGTCTTTAACATTTCTTCCACCTTCTTAGATAACATTCACCCATCTGAGGCTTCTGTAAAACACCCACTATACTCTGAATCCGGTCCATGGCCACACTCTGTTGGAAGCTACTTAGTCCTCTGTCAAAGCAACCCATTTTTAGTCTGTTCAGTAGTTCTGTGAAGGGCCGTGTGAACCCTTGGAGTTCTTTACACTTTTGAGGGAAGAGCAGGACTCCCTCTGTAGTACATCCCTGGGTGTTTAGACTTGTATCCAGCTCACTATTTCTTAATCTTTTGACTTCAGATCCTTGTTGTTCCAGATGAGATGCTGTTTGTTGGTTAATAGAAACTCAGGATTGATGTCTGCAATGGATAAAACCTGGACTGAGCTTAGAACCTCCTCTCTGCTCCACAGTGTCTGATCTGAGCTCATGGGTGGCCCTACCCTCCCTTTCATTATCATAGGGAAGCTAAAGTCACCGTTCACAGGGGACATGGAAAATGACGGGAAGAGAGAGGAGAAGGAATAAGAAGAAACCCTAGATGAAAAACCCATAGGTCTTGAAGAAAAGGGGGCACGGGGGGGGGGGGGATGCTGAAGAGCAGCCCTGGTATTACCAAAGATCAGAACCTGGGTCTGTCATCAGTTTGTGGACATTGATTTTCTTGCCTGATAACTGCCTAGCTTTCTTCCCTTGGGTCAGGTCTTCCTCTGAACTTTGATTTAGACTAGGGTTCACTAATTTTCCTTTCTTCAACACACACAACAGTGTTAAAACACATGCATCACCATGACCACTTTTTTTATAAGGGTTCCAGTATCCAGAGTTGGATCTTTATACACAAAAGGTACCCTTAGCCACTGAGACATTTCACCATCCCCAGTCCCACAGTGCCCTCCCTTCAGTGGCAGAGCAATACCTGACTAGGGTCCATATTAGTTAGTACTCAGAACAAGGCTCATAAGAAGTGGAAAACTAGGGCTGGAGAGATGGCTCAGTGGTTAAAAGCACTAATTGCTCTTCCAGAGATCCTAAGTTCAAATCCCAGTAACCACACGATGGCTCACAACCATCTGTAATGGGATCGGATGCCTTCTGGTTTGTCTGAGGACAGCTACAGTGTACTCATATAAATAAATAAATCTTTAAAAATAAATAATGGGAAACTATCAATTCTGTCTGTCTGTCTGTCTATCTATCTATCTTATGTTACTATTGCTAAAAATCTCCCTCCTTTCCATCCAATTTTTCTTTTCCATTGTACATATAGAGAAAATACATCTCATCAGCCTGCTTTCCATTCTTTCTGATTCTACCTCAATCAGATTTATTTTTCCTCTTCATTAACTAGCATGCTTTGTCTCGAGTCATCAGTTTTTTTTCTTTTCTTCTTTAAATATTGACATTGGCCTTTGGTCCTCAGTTTTCATAGCTTCTCCACTGTGTTTGGCATTTTATAACTGCTCTTCTAGGAGTAACTCTCAGGGCATTATGCTGCCTGGTGTTTCCTATATGAATGTTTATTATTTTATATTTTATATATACATATATATACATATATATACACACACATATATATCATATACATAGAGAGATGTAGATATAGACACACTGAAAGATATTGTACTTATATATACTGTGATACGTTTTCTTAATTATCAACTTGATTATGTCTGGAATGAATTACAATCCAGAAATGAAGGGCAGACCTGTGAGGTTGTTTGTTTGTTTTTCTTAGTGTGAAGTGGGTGAATCTATTTGAAGTCCAGAGCTCTTTGGTAGGAAGATGCACACCTTTGATCAAACACTTGGGGCAGAAAGACACACCTTTAAACTGGGCCATACCTTCTTCTGGAAGTCTATATAAAGACAAGGAAACGTTTGTATTTTTGCCTGCTTGCTCTTGTCTTTCTAGCACATCTATTCTTTCATTGTCACTAAAACCTACCTACTTCTTTGGGATTCCAGCATATAATAAAGACATAAAGACAAAGCTGAGACATCCAGCCTTGTTGATTGAGCAAATACTGGATTCTTGAAATTTCTGTTCAGTCATTGTTAGATTAGCTGGCTTGTAAGTCATGCCAATAAATTATATATATATATATATATATATATATATATATATATATATATATATATAATCTTGCTGAAAGAGATTCATTCTATGTTATGTTACTCTAGATAACCCTGACTAATACACAAACCTACTTCATTTTAGATGGAGGCAAAGGCACTTAGCCAAAAGTTCATTGCTTAGAGAAGTTATAAATATGCTAAACCTAAATAAGTTGCAATTGCTATAATAGGACTCTGGTTTTGGATCTAGCATTTAATCAACCAGGATCTACTGTTACAATCCCCTAAATAGAGTAATTCCTTCTAATATGTTTATGACACTTTGTCATGGCCTATCATATAATACAAAAATGAAAAGACCAAATATTGTATATATTTCTTTTGATATAATACTTATTCTTAAATAAATATGTTCAATAACATTTTAATGAAAACGGGTCTGATATACTGAGATTATCATGTGAAGATTTTTCCAAAATGTGTGAAATAACAAAGGTATCAGAGTACGTAATTATCTGGGTCACTCTAGATATATCAGAAATAGAAGATCTTCCTATTGTTCTCTGTGTATTAGAATCATCAAGTACATAGAACACTGTTTTGCTTTGATTTTTAAATAATAATCCCAGAAACAAGAATATTGTGTTCCTTGTTTTTATTTCAGAGAATAAAGGTTCGAAATACTCGCAAACTCCCTTTCTAAATAAAGAACCTAACTAAATAAACAAACTTTCTGCTACAAATTTGATCAGAATGGAAATTAAAGTGTTTGATTTTCTAAACTGAGAGAAGGGATGACTAAAGGGCAAACAGTAGAAGAGGAGGGACACGGGGTAGGAAGGTATGAGAAATGCCAGGGAAAGAATCACAAAACTTGTTACAGCATTGTTAAATTTTCTTTTTTCAAAGTAAAATGGTGAGAAACACGAACGACCCTTATACTTTGGGTAATAGTGTCTTCATTATGCCTGTCAGAAGGGAAATCAGTGTTGAGATCCAAGAAAATACATTGAAAGCAAAACCTCCTGACACTGTGGTGAGCCTAACACATTCATGTTCTATACACAGTTAGGTCAACTTTTCTTTCCCAATAGATCCTTTTCAATTCTTTTGGCCAAGAATGACATCTCTTATTTTCTGTAATGGACACACCTGTGTATGTCCAGATCTCTCAGACCTCTACTCCAATGTGTTTATGAATATCCATTTTCTTCATATTTACAGAGTGTGGGGGGGGGAGAGGGGGAAGATCAGGAGGACTAGAGAGAATTTCTTCTCTATATTACTATTTCTATATAAAAAACCCACCCTTTTCTTGACATATGATTATAGTTTTTCATTGTAGATACAGAAAAGAATCATCTCATTGCTCTGTCTTCTGTCCTCTCTGATGGAAACCTCTATCAAATTGATTTTCACTCTTAAATTTGTTACCTGAGCTATGCCTATACGGATCTTTGTTATTTCTTTTCTTTCCTATTGCTATTAAATTCTATATTGTACCTGAGAGCTTTCTTTTGACCTGTGTCTCCATCATCAATGGCTTCCTGCACAGCCCTCTGTAACCTATAATTTCACATATCACATCTTTAAAAAACACTGCCAGCTGTATTTATGTAGTTTCACTCTCCTGGAAAGATGAAATAAGAACTTTCTCCACATCACCTGGAGCATATAGAGTGTTTACTGTTAAAGTGTATGTGATTTTATTGTGTATGCAATCTAAAAAATTTTAAACTTTTTCTTAAGTAATTAATAATCTATCATTGTTAAAGACTTGAAACTATTGCTGAGTAATTCCATTAAAACATTAACTGAGACAGAATCTATAGTTCTCTCTTAATATAAGTCTTTAACACTATTGAATTCATTATCATATATGGCACCATTATCATAGTGCCATTGTCATTGGTACTAGCATACACCAATCAGAGTCTGCAGCTAAGAAAATTACCAACCTTGATTTCTATGATATGTAATGAACATAATAAAACATTTTTTTTTAAAAAAAATACACCCATGTTTGTGGAAAAAATGATGTAAATGGTTTTTGTTACAGGGATAAAAATGTAAACTCTACAACAATATTTATAAATGTGAATACAAAGTCAATGTCATGACATTATCAGATTGATATTGCACCTACCTGGTTTGAATAGGGAACTCATCAGATCCAATAAGAAACCAAGACAAAGGAGGGAGAGATCTTCAGAGACACTGACCTAGAGTTTTGTGTAGCTAGAGTGATCTCAGCTGATAGCAAAACAAAAATGGGAGTGGAAAAAGGTATAGAGCCTGAGTGGCAAACTCCAGTAATTTAGTAACAGATACCACATGCACAGACTGCAGAGGGAATCAATCATCAGTGTCAGAGACTCAGCTAGTTCCCTGGACAATCAGGAGGACAAATTCAGTAACCTATGAGAAAGAGACTCTGGATCCAACAGAGCATAGTTGTTCTGAAGGCACATCTTCTGGACTTCCAAGGATCCTAGAACCAAATCAGATTTGATTGATTATCAGGGTTCCTTTCCCATGTTTTATTTGACATTCTCTATTCATCTGGGTACCAGTCTTCACTTCTCCCTTCATCTATGACTTTACTTCTCAAAATCATATTTATTAATTTATTTATGTGTTTATTGGAGTGACATGAGCACATGCCACATGTGCTTCTCTGCCTTCTCTGTCTTTACTGTTTCTCTTCCCTATTGCTTCTATTTTGTTCTCTTTTTTCTCTCTGTTTCTCTTGATCTATTTTTTTTCTGTAATTTCTCAATCAATCAAACACTCTTTTCCGAGGGCCTATAAGTCATCATAATGAAATCATTTGTATTTATTAAATGAAAGCCAATTTTTACTTCACTATTTTTACTGCAAACAAACAAACAAACAAACAGACCAAAACAAAATAATGGATAAAGAATGGGGACTGCTATTATATGTAGGGAGTTGGCCTGCCAATTCTCAGACAAGTAAATGTTTCATTTAAGTTCTCACTTATTGTCTAATGGAGGAAACACTAGACATGATCTTGAAGTAAGTTTTAAGGAAGGTGCAGGTAGATTATCAATGAAGCTAACCCCCGTTTTTTCAGACTCCACGTATTTACAGTTTAGTAATGTAGTCAGAAGAGGAGTTGATGATATAACTCTGATTGTGAAATGCTTGCCTAACAGTCATGAAGTCCTGGAAACTATCCCAGCGCCACATATACTAGAACTGGTTCAATGTGCCTTTAATTACAGTAACTTGAAGATACTTGGGTAGAAGGAACATATTGAGTTTGAAGACAGAAACAATACAAGAAACACTGTCAAAAAATAGTTCAAAATTATCCAGAACACAGACAATCTAAGAAGTTTGTAGGAAAAAAAAGTAACAAGCTTCAATTTTTAAATGTGTATTTAGCTGTGAATGGTGGCCAACATGTACTTTGAGAATTATACAGCTTTTGCAGGGGTGCACATTAAGTCTGATCTCACTCATTATTTCATCCAGGCCTGAGACTGATAAGAAAATAAATCCCATTACTTTTTTGTAACGCATAGGACTAGCAAGTTTGAAGGTGAGAGAACTTAATTGCATAGTAGGTTTTCTTGCATTTTACCTGCCTTTTCTCTTTAAAACTCATTGAAAAACCTACTGTTTCCTTAGCAACCTTCTTTTTTCTTTCTCTTTCCCATTGTGCCTTATCAGTTAACATGCTTTTAAAAAAATGTTTTAAGGGAAAATTATAATTTATAAGCATTTATCTTGTTTAACAATAACCTGACCATTGTTGTCATCCTTTCCACAGTTCAAAGAAAACCAAATAGCAAAGACGAACTATAAAACATGTTAATGATACTCTTGTAGGGGTGTGAATGGTAGGCAGAGCCAAAAGCTATTAGATCTAGATCTGTCTATATATACTATTGGATCTCTTTTGAAATTGAAACACCCAGAATGTGCTAAGAATTCAATGGAGCCCACAAAATTACTTCTTGTGCTTGGGGACTTGCTTGGATAATCCTGGAAGGCAAAGAGAGTAGGAATGGAAAGTTTCAGCTGCTGGACTGTTCATGTTAAGAAAAACCTAAAACAAAATCAAAACAGAAACCTATTCTGCAGAAGAGACAGCTAACTGAATGTTACCTGAGAATACTTGCTGTCTTAGGTTCATTATAGCTATAACAGATAGCTATAACCTGAGTCTATCTTGTGTAACTTTTCCATCCTAAAGGAGTCTAAGGGTAATAGACATAATGCAGTCTAGAAACCTTACAGTTGGCAGTGTTTGTGGTCTGAGATCACATAGCCAAATCCCAAGTTTATGGCTCAGGATTATGCAGCATCATTGGATAACACTTGGTTGATCTTCACAGATCCAATTTGATACAATAATACCACAGTTCAAGCATAAGTTTGTTGTGGTGACAATTCTGCTCTTGACCAGAAACAGTTGTTCTTGGTTTCCCACTGAACTCACTTCTGATATATGTTCATTGGTGCTAGTATACAAGGAAAAGGGCATTTGCTGAAATTGTAAAGCAAATGGAATCCACATGATTCAGAGATCACTATATGGATATTGAAAGAAAACAGGATGTTCTATAATAGGACTCATTGATAAACATCAATAATCTCATATCAAGTGAATGATCAATCATGTTACAAACATTTGAATAGTCATAGAATATACTTAAAGAAGTTCTTCATGATTGTATGCAATGGGTCTCTACTGTTGTGCCTGTTTAAGAAAAAGGTTTCTGTGTTGATTACACTGTTTTAAAATAACCGCTGGTTATTTATTGTGTAAACAGATCCTGAATAAGAAAAAAATAATACTTGAATTTACTTAACCAGAACTAACCATCCTCAGGACTGCTGCCCTTACTTCCATGGATGTAGAATATCAGGTAGTCTAGACCAGCTTAGCGATGTTGTCAGGTACAGGTGGAAGAGATACCTTGGTAGTCATGCATGCACATCACTGGTTGAAATATCAGTGATTGCAAAGCACCATATGTTATTCATCCACAAACATGAGGACACGCTTTAGACTGCTATCATTAGCATTTTCTTGCCCCACAATAACCTTGATGCTATAACTTGCCTTATTGTAATTACTCCCATTGTTGAACTTTATCTTTTTACCAGGAAACAAAGTCCAAAGTCGTTGTATTGGTTCTTCCTTTCTTTCTGGTGATAGTTCACTTTTTCTGTTAATGTTCCCCAAGTATCGCTACAGTTATCACATATTTCTTCAGTATCTTGAGTCCACTGACTAGATGGATTCCATTTGATTGGTAGGCAGCTAATGCTCTTGTTTCATTTAGAACTTGTGTGACTTAATGAAAAAAATTACTTTTTAGTATCTGGAACAGCAAGCTGGATCTTTTACATTACATAAATGAGACAAAACACAGACTTTCTGAGTGAGCTGATTTATTATGAGAGTCCTGGAAGTATAAAGATCAAAAAACTGCTGCATTTTGAGAGGCAGGAGCTGTTGGAATCATAAAAACTTTTAGAAATAAAAGAATACAGTTTGTAAGCATCTGTTGCCAAGTGTCCAACTTGAAGGGGGAAAAAGACATCAACTGGTTGGTGAATTTTCAGAAATGGTCACTGAAGGACATTTTACAAAGTAAGAATCATTTTATAAATGTATTTAAACTTTTAAATCTAGTATAGAATCATAAAGAAATGTGTGACCATTGAACACTTGGAACATGGCTCAGTTCTAACCAAGATTGCTGAAAATGGATTGGCACCATTAATATAGTTAAAATGGCTATACTTTTTTCTTTCTTAATATTTTTAAATTTTTAATTAAAATATAACTCATCATTTTTCCCTTCAACCACCACACACACACACACACACACACACACACACACACACACACACACATGAATACACATATAAGTGCAACTTGCTGCATCATTTTTATGTGGCTTCTGTGTATAGGATTTCAAGGTTGATAACTTGATATCTTATAAGCAATTAGAGGATTGTCCGTGGGGAAGACTGTATTTTTCTGTCTTAAGAGTTATTAATTTCCTGTGGTTCTTGATCTTATGGTGGAGTTTCTTGAGATTTCAATATCAGTATTTCCATTAGTGTTGACATTTTGGGGTACCATTTATGAGGCTGAAAATTTCTTATATTTCTTAAAGCAATCTAGAGATTCAGTAGAAATCTCATTAAAATTTTAAATAAATTTCTCAAAGTAGAAAATTAATCCTAAATTCACATTGGTACCCCAAAGATCCTTACGATTCAAACTAATCAAAATCAGAGAGAAGAGTGCTGAGGAGCCATGATAGCCAACCTCAAATTACAGTGTAGAGCTATATTGATAAAACCAATATGGTAATCTGGAAAAAAAAACAGAAACAAACAGCAGTGGAATATAATAGAGAACTGATAATTCCATAATAGTATGGTCACTTGAATTTTGACAAGGGTATCGAAAATATTTTGGGTAAAACCTGTTTAACAAATAGTACTGAGAAAACTTAATGTAAATGTGTAGAACCAGGAAACTTGATCTCTGTCTTTAATCCTGCACAAAATCAAAGATGGTTCAAAGACTTTGATGTAAAAATTTTAATTCTGAGATTACTTGGAAAAAAAAAAACTTCACTGCAGTGTGTACATTCCATATCTAAGCCACCACATAATAGGATTAACCATACAATCATGCTTCTTGCTGCAATCTTCACTAGTGGGACAAGACCATACTGAATAGATAAAGAAACTATGCCACATGTCCATGGTGAAGTTACTTAAACTAGCAGAAGAATAAAATTCCATTATTGAGAGAAAGCAAAAGCGAGAGATCAAGAGAATAAGAGAGCACAGCAGAGAGTAAGAGAGCAAGAGAGAGGGAGGAAGGGAGAGAAAGAGAGAAAGAAAAGAAAAGAAAGAGAGAGAGAGAGAGAGAGAGAGAGAGAGAGAGAGAGAGAAGTACAAAAAAGTAGAAAGTCTGGATCATGTAAAGGTTATTTCCATGAATCCTGATAACCTCAGTTCCACCTTTAAGACTCACATTGGAAGTGGGCTTCTGATAGGAATCTGACATTAGGCTAGAACAAAGAAGTAATTTCAGGCAGGAATCTAAATTTTAGGCGAGAACAAGGAAGTAGGCTTCAGACATAAAAATGACTTTGGGTTTAGGACAGGGAAGTTGGTTCAGATATTTTGGTCAACCTCATAAGCCCCTAGAAACAGTAATCACGGGAGTGTTCACAGAATTTTGTTTATTACCTTGCTTGTTCTTTGACTATTTGTGTTTCTTGTCTTGCTTGTTCCTTGACTATTTGCATCTATTGTATTGCTAGTTCCTCAACCTAGAACTGACTTTAATACTTGCATGTAATTAAAATGGTATAAAAGCAAAAAGGAGGAGAGTAGATGTGATAGGTGGTTTCTAAAGAGGGGAAATGGGGAAAGGGGAAGGCATCTGCAATGTAAATAAACAAAACATCTAATAAAAAATTTATTAAAAAAAAAAAGATTCACACGGTAGAAGGGGATAATAGACTCCAGTAAGCTGTACTCTGATCTCCACCAATGAGGCATAGCATACGTGTGTGTGTGTGTGTGTGTGTGTGTGTGTGTGTGTGTGTGTGTACATACATACATACATACATCATATATTTGTTAACAAAACACTAGGATCATCTGTGAGGAAAAATAAAACTTGTGAGTGTGGGGAAGAACAAGTTGGGGAGGAAACAAAGATGGAGATGAACAAATATCTCTATAACTGATATAATATCATTTTTACTATAGTATAATACTATATTTTACTATAGTATGGTGACTCAGATTTAGGGGGCATATATATATACTGAAGTCATGAAAAAGTCCCTACTATAGAAATATGTTATGGAAGAGTCACAGAAAAGTTCATTATGCTTATACTTGGATTGCATGTAAAGACTGTATTATTTATCGTTTAAAGTACACAATTTTAAATAATTACATTGATTTTACTTATTTCTTCTTTCTCTTATTTTTGCTATTGAAAATTCATATTTAATTACAGCCTTGCATTGATTTCTGTGGCACAAACCTCCTTTTGGAGCTGCATATGGGCATCAAGGGGCAGAAAAGGGCTGGAATTTGGATCCTCTCACTTGTAACAGCCAGCTAGGTTTTAATGGTGAGTTGTGTTTTAATAAAAAGCTGAGTAGAACATAGCTCAACATCTTGAGAGCCAATCATATGCCAAGTACCACCTATACAATAGGATTTTATTTACAAAGACTTCATATATTATTCTAAAAATATACATGAGCACATTTGGTAGAAGAAATCTCCAGTCAGGATTATGCATACCTTGGCTACAAACTATGTAGTTGGTTAACCAAAATGCAATTCCACGATTTCTCCTTAATCTACTATGTTAAATACACATCATATGACTATCTTGATATGAATGAATTAAAATCAAAGGCAAACATTTTAAAAGTCTAGATTAAAGAATGGGTAATATTTTACCATGTTCCATGACAAATTCTATGGATACTTAATAAACTATTCTCCATTAGCAAACAGTTAATGCTAACTAGAATTTTCCATCCATAAACTTGTAGATGAAGTAATATTAATAAACAAATGTCCATGATAAGTAACATGGTATAAGAGAACTGTTTTATCAGTCATCACTGGAGTATTCACACTAGATGAAAAGTTGAGACCACATGACCCAAACACTTAAGGTCACAGCCATAGACAGCCCCTGAAGCTGCGTTAACTTCATTCTGTCAACACAAATGACAACTAAAAGGTAATTAATAATATCACAAAGAAAAATCACTTCACAAGCTCCCAGAAAACACATCAGGAGTTAGAAGTGACTATCATCTATGATTAAGTCATTTAAAATCGTCCTTTTTTATGCAGGAATCAAACAAAATACATTACTCCATACACAGACATAGAAAACAGATAATAGTCTTTTGTATGATGTTAATTGGATACTAGGTTAACTTCCTTGCATGTTCCTGAGATTTTTATATTTTTCTAGTTACATTTTGATTGCCAAATGAATTTTTTCACATAAGCCTCTGGTTTCATAGTCTTTATGTACTCAGAATAGAGCTATTATTCAGAATAGTGGTACTTTTCAAAAATATTTTTCTTTTAATAATTCACAAGATATATTTTATCTAGGTATTGTGTAATTAAAATAATTATGCTAATAACTCATTTCAGAACCAAAGAAATCTATTATTCCCAGATGTGTTTTAACACCTATAATATGTTCTAGTTGAGGCTGCCTTTTATGTGTGGTAAAAGCCACTGTGACTGCATATGTAGTTTTGATTATTATGATATCAAAGAAATAAAATTTCTCAGGAAGAAAAGAGTTTTAAATGGTAGCATACAGAGAAAGATAAACAGTGGTTCCATCAGGAAGATAAAAGGGGCAACAATGAAAAGATGGCTTAGTCAGTGAAGGGCTTGCTGTGTGTCTATGAGGACATGAGCTCAGTCCTCAGCATCCACAGAAAAGCCAGGGTGGCAGCCTGGCAACACAGATTTGTAATTCCAGCTCTGGAGAAGTAAAGACAGGAAGATGCCTACTGCTTGCTGAGCAGACAACCTAGGAGAATCAGTCACACTAGGTCCTAATGAAAGACCCCACCTCAGAAAACAAGGTAGAGAGTAATTGAGGAAGACACAGAACACTGATTTTGGTCCTCCACATGTAAACACACAAGCACATACCTACATGAATATGTATGCAAATGCATTCATACACAGACGCACATGAATATGTATGAAAATGCATCCACATACACACATGAATACGTATGCAAATGTGGTCTTCCACACATATACACACAACAGCAACAGCAAAACAAGCCTTTCTAAAGGTCTGGATCTGCACCAATAACATGATCATAAAAATATTTTGGTTAATTCTTAAACTTTTTTAACTCATCACACAAAATATGCCCCCAAAACCCAAAACAAACAAACAAACAAACAAACAAAAACCAGATGTTCAGGATGAGAGCAGTTGGTTGTCTGCTTAAGACTCCAAATGTGAACTTTATACATAGATTGATTTGTCAGAGTTTATCATAAAAGAGATGACCATTCTATCTGCCTTGGCTCTTGTAATGCTGAAATCTCTTTGCCACCTCCCATTTCTGCAATAGCCATGTTTTCCACCAGAAAGAGAACATCAGCAATCATTCTTCTCCCTGCTCCTTCTGCAAAGCATATGGACTAATCTATCCTGCAAAAACTCCAATTTATTTTAACATTCATGAACCTTCATGACTAATTTCCTGAGCCAAACTATAATTACTTTAATTCTACACTGCTGGAGAGAATTTGAAAACAGGACTTCTTTAGGAGAAAATTAACTTATATAATGAGTGAAGAGATAAATCATATTAGCTCTAATTAAAGTACATTAACATTTTGGTTGCATCCGAATAAAAATCAGAGAAAATGAAAGCAGGCTTCTCATAAAGACTCAATTCACGGAGATTTATGAAGATTTCAGGAACTTGCAAAATTTCATTACTTAACATCTCTATCAAGATCTTTACAAGCATACATAATGAAAAGCCTAATAAAAGATTTAATAAGTGGACCTTTGCTTAAAATCACACCGATTCAGTGCAAGCAAAGGTTTTAAGCCCCTAATGGAGATTAAAATGATAATTGTCAATTTAAAAATACATACGCTATCCACACAGTTCAACCCAGAGGGTGAGGACATCAGAGCTGGGAAATCAGAAATGCATCCTCAGCTAAAGTTTCTTTGTTTCCCTTTGCACACCAAGTATCAGGATTGCCTTTTTTTTTTCACTTATCCTTTTCACTAACAGAATTATATAACAAATCCTACTTTGTACCAATGCAACATCTTTTAGGTCTCTACCAGATCATCGTGTGTCTAACACAAATAGTGTACTTCCAGATGAACTTATTTAAGTTTCACTCGACAGCGAAGAGAATTAGGTCTTTTTTCCCCACAGAAATCCTCTGCCTTCAAACTCATACAATGGTGCTGCTCAATGATTTAATTTTGAATATTGTTCCTGAATGCCTCGGAAAAGAGGTGTTCTCAAACTAAATCTCAGTGAAATGCGCGGCCTGTAAAAGTGCACAGTGAGCAGGAGTCAGTGTGTCTAATTTGAAGATGAGATTTGCAGCCAGCATTCGCTATGGTGTCCTCCAATTTCCATGAGAGCAAACGTCCCATTTGACACGGCATTCAAAACCCACCACACTCCATCACCCACAGGCACTTTTATCATTAACTGTTTATGTCCCCTTCGCCATACACATTGTATATTAGATCTTAGTCCTTCTTGATGTTGTCCATGGCACAACCTTTCTACAGTTGCAAAATACTGTACCATCCTACCCAAGTGTTCTCATTTCAAACCCCCAATAACTATAGTTATGTTTACATGCAAAATAAAGTCATCCCAGATTATCAAATAATTTATGTGTATGCAGAACGGAGAAAATGCCAGGTTGAACACTGTGGAAATGAAAACCAGTTTATCCAATTGTATACACATGATTTGGTAATCTTAGTGTTGAAACACCCTGACAAAAGCAACTTAGGGTAGTACAGGCTTATCTGGCTCATATTTTCAGATTACAGTTCATTATTTCAGGGAAAGTCAAGGCAGCAGGACCTTGAAGCAAAGGAACATATCTGTGTATTTGCTATTCAAAGCTTAGAATTAAACTGGTCAGAAGTCTCAGTGAGTGAGGGTACTTGCTTGTCAAGGCTGATAATCTAAGTATGATTCCTCAGAACGCATTTGGTAGGAGAGAAATGACTCCTGTACATTGTCTTTTGACTTCTGTTTGTCTTTTGATTCTTTGTATTGTTTTCTTTGTTTCTAACTAATTTATTTCAGCCCTGATATTTATTATTTCTTGCCTTCTAGTCTTCCTTGGTGTGCTTGCTTCTTTTTTCTAGAGCTTTCGGGTGTATTTGTACATTTTAAATTGTTGATATGAGAACTTTCTAATGTCTTTATGGAAGGACTAAGGGCTATGAACTTTACTCTTAGCACTGCTTTCATGGTGTCCCATAAATTTGGGTATGTTGTGACTTCATTTTTATTGAATTCTAATTTCTTTCTTTATTTTTTCCCTGACCACGAGATCATTGAGTAGAGAGTTGTTGAAATTCCATGAATGTGTAGGTTTTCCAGTGGTTTTGTTTCAGGATTATGACTTAGGTTTTAGAAGTGAGATTCAACTCCTGAAGAAATTCTGAAAATGAAAAAGTTCTACAGCTCCTTAGGGAATTCTGGAAATGTAAAATTTAGGAATTTGAGCAGGAACAACAGAAGCAAATTTTACCAATAGAATGAAAGACAAGGAAGAAAAAAATCTTGGTATGAAAGTTATGATAGGTGAAATGGACACATCTGTCAAAATATTAAATCTGAAAAAAATTCCTGACACAAAACATCCAGGAAATCTGGGACACCATGAAAATACCAAACCTAAAATAGTAGATATAATGGGAGAATAAGACTCTTAACTCAAAAGCACAGAAAATGTCTTCAATCAAACTCAGGGCAGAAATCAATTAGTAACAAAACAATACAAAGAATCAACGAAACCAACATCTAGTTCTTTGAGAAAACCAACAAGACAGACAAACCCTTAGCCACACTATCTAAGAGACAGAGAAATAGTATCCAAATAAAGGAAATCCCACAAATAGAGGAAAAGTAATAATTTTGATCTCTTGACAATGTACGATATTTTAAACTTATAAAGAGAAGATAGACATGGTGGAAGACAAAACAGAATTACAAAAACGATCACATCTTTCAGACAGAGTGATGGAAGGACATACATTGTGAAGAAAAAGCATGATGTTTAATGTGTATCTTAAAGATAATGTGTATTTTAAATGCAAAACTGAAATACCAATAAATTGAGATAAATATAAGAAATTATTGAGGAAAGAGCACAGGAAGAGTGGCTATACCTAGGAATCAGTGGTGTGAATCAAATTTCTATTTGGTATGTTAGTAGAGTTTTGAGTAGAAGATACACTTAGTTCTTTCTTTAGAGCTCAGTTTCATAGAAGTTAAAAATATTCTGAAATATTGATGAAAATATTCTGTGCTTCTATTTCTATTCCATGCTTAGAATTGCACTGGTCAGAAGTCTTGATGAGTGAGGGTACTTGCTTGCTCAAACCAATATCCTAAGTGTGATCCCCAGAACCCATAAGGTAGGAAACAAATGACTTCTGTAAATTGTCTTTTGACTTCCATATACATGCTATAAAATTCCCCCTCCTAAGATATTAATGAATAAAAATAAATAACTTTAATTTTTTTCAAATAATCTTGTGTATATGCATGCACACACATGAGTGTAAACACATTTATGCACATTTTGTTTATAGAAGCATGTAGACGGAGAATAACCTTAGGTGTCTTTATCCATGTGTCACACATTTTTTTTAAGATGTGGTCTCTCACTGGCTTAGAACTTTCGAAGAAATGTTTACTGGACAGTGAACTTTAGGTATCCACTTGTTTTGACCTCCCAGTGGTGGGACTAAAAGATTTTACTTCACATAGCTTTTTTATATAGGTTCTAGGGATCAAATACAGGTCTCCATGCTTGTAAGACAATCACTTTACAACTGAGCCATCTCTTGGTCAGAAATTATGACCTTATTCTGAAAGACCACATTTTATACTTTATAGAAACAAAACCCAAATACTTTAAAGAAATATTGCTTAAGCTGATGAAATTCAATTTGAAAAAGGATTAAAATCTCACATACATTCACCTGTCATAAGAAAGTAAAAGTAGGACCCAGAAGAAGCAGAATCAAAAAAAAAAAAAAAGAAGAAGAAGAAGAAGAAGTCTGAAAATGAAAGATGTACAAACTCTTAAAGAGTATAGAGAGAAGACTAAAGTAAAAATCTCAAAGAAAATGATTCAGGAGCTCAATGACACTCAAATTGAAAACTTAAAAGTAAACTTATTTATTAAAAGAAATAAATGAAAGACCCTAAATCTGGCTTAAATGTTAGAATGTTTCCTCTGTTGTAAATAGTAACCATCTACAGTGTTTTTATATGCTATCAAGGCTTCTGTTTCATGTGTATATTTTAAACTTATGTGGTACTGATTTTTATGTTGTTGAGACCTCTCTTCATATTTACATAGCATGGCAAACTATTTTTCAATTTGATCATCAGAAAAGTTCCCATGAAAACAAATCTATTACAGAGCCACTCTGCCTCTTATCTCCAGTCTAATATGTTGAGAATGCATGCAGGTATTGTTTGCAGTAGCAGCAGGGAAGATGGAAGAGCCTTGGGCAGATTTGAAAGGTATCTGGGTAATCCTATAAATATTAGATGTTCTTTCCATGGGATGAAAGTAGATTCTTTCTGGAGAGATTTAAAAAAAAAAAAAAAAAAAAAAAGACGTGCTTATAATACTATCTTGTGATCAAGATCAATTTCCTGAAAGAAATGAGTTCTGGCCATTAAAAAACATTTGCTTGCACAAATAAATAATCCTCAGTTTAAAAATGAAGTAGTTACACTTAATTGTAACTAAAAAGCTTTGGAAATGACCTGGATGCTACAAGATATTCTTAGAGGTAGCAGAATGCCCTGCTTGTGGTGATGATTGGTTATGGAATTCACTGTGTGTAGATTATAACACAGTGCTGACATTCTAGATTTTCCTTGCTCTCTCTGAAGTACAGTTCTTGGCTGGTTCCTGGACCACATAGGAGCATTAGAAGCAACAGAATGCAATCTATATTAGACAGACCAAACCCAATGTTAGAAACAACCAATTGTTTGATTTTAGTCTTCAGATGTAAATGATAGGAACAGATGGAACTTAGAGTGCACTGCATACTCCTAAGGACAGTACTATTAATGACAATTTTTAAATGTTATTATTTGTTACATTTCTTTTTTTCACTTGAGATTATTTTCATAGCAATGCCACTGAGATGTCTCAGTGAGAACTGTTCAATTTCCTGCCTTTCAAAGTGAAAACAGTTATTCCACAGGAACTCTTAATTCATGGTTGATATATATCCCATGAATTTTGATTATAAATTCTAAATAGTTCAAAAGCTACTGAAGAATTATCACAATTTGTTTTCTAATGTCTACAACCTACACTCATAGACCTGACCGTCAATTTTAGTAATTTCAGTACATCTGTAATTTTGGCTCCACTTAGATTTTTTGGGAAAATATGTTCTACTTTTACTTCTTGAAATAAATATCAAGAAATTTATAAGGTCACAATTAAGAACACAATTAACTTGGAGTTGGAGTTTGCAGTACATGATCTCGAAATTTATTTTTTTAATTACAAGATTGACAGTGTCCATGAAGGATATGTATTCATGAAAATACAATTTTATTTTCTTTGTCAAAATGCATGTGTATTTGCTGAGCATGTTAGAAAAATGATCCTTGACACCATGATTTGAAATTCTTCTATTTTAAATTTTTACTTTTATTTTCAAAACACAACTTTTGGGAGGTACTTTTTGCCTGACTCTTCTGGATTCAGAAGGAACAGTGATTCAAAAATTTAGCAAGTAAGTTAAGATTATAAAATGACCTCTTTCTCAGCAAAGTACTGACTGAGTAGCACTAATTTTCTGAGTCTTTGGCAAGCATGTGACCATATTAAATAAGTCATCCATCTTCCAATTACTCGGAACAGGGCTTACACAAGTCCTTGGTACAGCCCTGCCTCCCACATCCTTTAATAAGACAGATATTCATTTACTTCCTCCCCAAAGCTTCTCACAGACACCTTCAATTCTACCTTTCATTCCTGATATAAATGTTTAATATCTCAATTTCATGAGCAAAACCCATTAATAATGATAAAGTAACAGTAGAATTACTCAGCTGAGAGCCACTTTTCCCCACAAAGTGGATAAAGATAATAAAGTATAGAAAAATAGCTGATGCCTACTTCAAAAATAGTTTGACTTCCAAGACAAATGTCACTGGGGAAACAAAACAAAAGTGGGACAGGTTTCAGCATGGAGGCCTTCGGAGCACTTGCTGAAGGGTCCCACTCACTATCTCCACCAGGAATGGTGAACTAAGGAGACTTAAATGCATTCCACAAAGGTGATAATGTCTTGTCAGCATCTGTTTTAGAAAAACACTTGATTTCCTCTAATTTCTTAGCCTGAATGACAGATAATCATTACACTCAACAAACATGTATAAATTCTGAGATGGGGGGCTCTCTACCTAAGCATCTTATAACCTGGAAGTCTGAAGAAGAGTCCAAAGTTAAAGCCAAAGTGATCAATGCAAAAAGATATTGAGAGGGGAGACAGGAGAGAGAGGGGCAGGAAGAGAAGGACAGGGAGAGAGAGAAAGGGGAGAAGGGAGGAAGAGAGGGAGGAAGGAAGGCAGAGAGAGAGGGAGAGAGAAAGAGAGAGAGAGAAGAGAGAGAGAGAGAGAGAGAGAGAGAGAGAGAGAGAGAGAGAGAGACGAGAGAGAGACTGAGGCCATTCTCCTTTTGGTGAATATAGATCACAGCCTAGCCTCAGTATCCAGAAGACATACTCAGGTCTCAGACTATGTGTGCACCTTTGGTCACTCAGATTTGAAATCTCTTTCAGAAAGAGCTTGGTCCATCTGGTGATTTCCATGATTAAGTTAATGCAAACACAATGGTTATGATATACCTTTCCATGAACAGCTTGCTTGCCTGTATCCCTTTGCTTGTCACCTCCCCCATGGCAAAGGGAACAGGAATGTTTTTCTTAAGTAACATCATGCCATACAAAATATAATTTGAGTGCTCAGTGAGAATATGGTAGGAGGTCAACCTAGCAACTTGTCAGGCTACCCAAAAAACAAAAAGAAGAGGACAGACATAACCACACATAAATATTTCTAAAAGTTAACAATGGGTTAATCTCATTGAATTGAGTTTATTCTGCCTCATGTTGCAATGAAATATGCTCTAGTGTCTTAAAAGTGGCTTGGGTTAAAGCAGATTTGT
Organism: Rhabdomys pumilio; assembly: GCA_030674055.1. NCBI lineage: Eukaryota > Metazoa > Chordata > Mammalia > Rodentia > Muridae > Rhabdomys > Rhabdomys pumilio. Next base: position 5,801,048 of record JANHMN010000026.1, read on the forward strand.
ATTCCTGCCACAGTCATCCCAAAAGAATACCATAAACACGCAGGACTCATGCAACCCCACAAAGCTTACTTTTGTGGGGAAACTTACTCAAGAGTACAACTATGATAATTGTGCTCACAGACCCACTGATTTCCCTTATAGAATAGACAGCTTGTCCTTATAGAATATTTATGTAAGTAAGTGATGATTTAAATCTCAGAGAGGCTAAGTGTTTTGCTGAAACAATTTGGGTTCCCTTCTCACTTTCAAAGTCCTGGATAAATTGGAGCAGTTCTTGTGTGTTCTCTGGAATACTGCTCACAATTGAAAAATAAAACCTTAACAAAATTCTGAAGTCTGTTGCTGCAGGCACAGAATATGTACGCCCCTCCCCATAAAACATTAGCACAGTCTTATCTGTCATTTATCACTGATGGGGGTTGATGAGCAAATCCCTGCAGTTTCCTTTCTGCTTATCATTGCATACCCCTGTTGAATTATTCTGGACTCACAAGCATTTCAAAAAGAGAGACACATTGATTTCCTCATTATGTCAGGAAATGGGAGGTTAAGCAAATTTCTAAACCCTTTCAAGTCCCAGGGTCTGTGCAGAAGTGATAAGAGGGGACACCATGTGGAAGATGGCGAGGTTTTTGTATTGAGACACTTTTCAGTGACAATATTTTTGTCCTGTAAATTTGTTCCCTCTTAGGAGGCAAAGGAGCTCAAGGGCTAATACACTCTTAGCATCTCTTAGTATTTTCCATACAGTGAGGGTGGGGGTAGGAAAGAGGGCTTTGTTCTTAATTATTTTATAGGTGGTGTTCTGAGCAACTTTGCAAACCTCTTTAGAAAGACTACACTAATGCGAAGATTAATTATCCTCATTAAACATACATTTAGTGAGGAAGACAAATGTAACAGAGAGGATGGTTTTATCTGATGTTCTGTCTGCAAGTTGCAAATGATATGAAAACTTGTGTTTTTTAAAGAACAAGAGCTTGCCAAAAAAAGAAAACAGCAGAATTCTGACACAAAGTGATCTTTTGTAGGTCATTACTTGTTACTGAGCCATTAGAAAGGGGGACACTTGGGCAGGGGCTGGTATGGCAATACATACTAAGTAAAAAATAATGACAATGGTATTTTGAAAACATCTAATTTAGAATGCTAACTTTGGCATTTTGCGAGGTCAAAGGAACAAAAGGGAAAGTCTTCTACAAAGAGTCAGTCTCAGAACTGCGCCTGAAATTCAGCACAGCATGAGAGGGGAAGACATTTCAGGCACTTTCAGACATTCCTTACCGTTTCCATTAACTGAAAAAATGAATAATTAAATCAAAACTGATTTGACTTACAAGTGAGAGAACACAAAGCATTAAAGACTCATTTAGTTGTACATAAAACTTTAATTTATTGTAAATGGTGGTGGGGTTGGGGTGTGTGTGTGTGTGTGTGTGTGTGTGTGTGTGTTTATGTTGCTCATTGTGTTTTTAAAAGTCAGTCCTGTGATATTACACAAATGCTTATTTGTTTTATTCTCATCTATTATTTCTATCACAATGTTAAGTGGCATAAGAAAGAACAGCATTCTTTTTGACTAGCCTTACCCTCTTGATTGTTGAACTCCATTATTCAGGGAAGGAAACAGGCTCATGCAAGGATGCTACTCAATAAGGCCATTCTCCTTAGCAATTGGGAACATGTGACAGTGCAGAAGCTGCATGTGTGAAGATACGTTATATCCCCAGCTATGCTGAAGGAACAGTTTAAGAGGGTGAGATAATCAGAGCGTGCTACATTTACACAGTTACTCTCAGTAGTTTATCAGACTCTGTGCCTCACCAGCTATCATAACTTTTAAATGACAGGGAAAGAACAGAGAATGATCAAACAAATGGCCTACAAAGTTTACTTAGACAGGAAATAGTTGTGATGCTAAAATCCAGGTTTTCTTTCTATTGTTTGACGAATTTGTACACGCATGCAATGTGCTTTGATTGTGTCTAATCCCAACTTCCCACTCCAATCTCTCCGGCTTCCTAACACTCTCTACTCCTTCCAGAGGAAAGCGCAAAGTCTCATAACCAGGTGAAGAGCTACTACTCATTGACGAATGCTAGGAGTCAGTTGTCTTAAAATTCAGATTTTTTTTTCTGACTCTTAATGTCTATCTTTAAATGTGTCACGTAAAACCATATCCACACCTGGTTCGGTTTTCAGAGCATCATACACTATCAGTTAAGAAAATTTATTTTGACATCTAGAGAAGGAGAGAGCTTTATTACACTTTAGATATGATATCACCTTCACATATAAATATATTTATATACATATATAACAATACATGTACAGTACATATATTATACATATATACATCATATGTATACATCATATGCAAATATACAAATATGCATATACATACATATACTCATTCTGAAAGCATTTGTTGACCAAAGACTAAACATAAGGAGAGAACAAGAGAGAGGTGTTACCCACCTTCAAAGAGTGACTTTACACTTGAGATTACTTCTTTGACTACAATGTAGCAATGTAGCATGTGTAACAGCCTGGTCCAAAAGAATTTATGGACCACTGTAAGGAAATACTACATGAATGTGAATGAAATAAAGAGCTATGACTGGGGACAGAGTTCCACTGGTTTCAGAATACTTATCTAGCATGCCCAAAGCCCTGAGATGGATCCCAGCACTGCCTAAACCAGATGTGTATCTATCTCCAGCTCTCTCTGTCTCTCTCTGCCTCTGTCTCTGTCTCTCTCTGTGTCTCTCTCTGTCTCTCTCTCTCTCTCTCTCTCTCTCTCTCTTGAATTTATTTTGTGCCAAAGTAAAATGAAATAAAATGGGTGTGAATTTTTGAGAGGAATTCTACAAACCAATCTTGAAATTCATGAATGTTTTTAATAAAAAGTAAATGTTTCATTGACTAAAACAGATTCAAAACTTCTCATTCTGTAACATCACCATTATTTTTATCCAGCGTATAGCTTATATCCCACAGAAACATTCGTATCCCACTGAAAAGCTTCCTCTGTAGTGTCTGTCCAGGACACAGTTCTTGTTTGTTTGCTTGTTTGGTTGGTTGGTTGGTTGGTTGTTGTATTTTTAATTGATTCTTCAATTCCTTGTTGGTAAAATGTACATAGGTAAAATTAACTAGGAAAACTGTGTAGCTAAATGTAATACGATCTGTCTTTTCTCATGGAAGTTGTCCAATAATGGATACTTTTGTTGTTATCTCATAATTTTTTAATGATCATTTATAAGCAAGTCTCTCCTTTGGGAATTGATATAAGCAATGTGAACCAAACCCCCTTAGAGCCTCCATTACTCAACAGAAACCTCACTGGTCCAATCAAACAACATGTCATGAAAACCAAAATGGGCTTTGGTGAATTAATCTTGTCACATAAGAGGCTTTATAACAAAAACAACAAAACTGGGTCATAACAGAATAAAAACTTAACACATAAAAATAACATCAAAAGATTTTACTTAGAAACTAATTTCAAGTTAAACTTTCTGGCTATACAATCCAACACACGACACAACTGTGAATAAATTGTTCTTCACTGGTGACATGTCCTTCCTGTTCATGGGCTTCTCAGAATTATTTCCAATACTCAGAACTCTTTTATAGGGTTCGTAAAGATAATCATTGATTGATTTTTTCTATTCTTATTCAAAATAACTAGAGATTTGATTTCCTTGAAATGAACACACCAAAGTGCTGATGTTGGTTTCCAGAATTTGGGTCATATCCTGGAGTTTAAAAGGTTTGTTTAAACAACGTAGATCTAGTGTGTTTGAGTATTAGCACATGTGAGTAAGGAGGAGAAGATACTCTTTAAGTCCACAAACACAGAAACAGAGAGACAAGCACACACACACACACACACACACACAAAGACAGAGAGATAGAAAGATACAGAAACACACAACACACACAGGCATGCACGCACGCACACACACACACACACACAGCGACATAGAGACAGAGACAGAGACAGAGAGAGAGCTGGAGACAGAGAAATAGTGACAGAGAGATACATTGAAACAGAGACAGACTTGTGCACACATACACTCTCACACAAAGACAGAGACAGAGAGATACAGAGACAAACACATACAATCATGCACACACAGACATAAACACTCACAGTAACACACACACACAGAGAGAGAGAGAGAGAGAGAGAGAGAGAGAGAGAGAGAGAGAGCGAGAACCCAATGTGATCAGCTGTTTCATGCCCTTCAAGCACATTTCTCGTCTTTGTAGACTGTATTACAAAAGTGTGAGCCCAAATCTTTCCTTTCTTGCTTAAACTAATTTTCCCAGGTATTTTTTCCAGCAGTTACAAAAGTAACTAAAACACAAACCAAAATTAGTTTTACCTGAAAAAATATTTTAAATCCATGGCAAATATATATACATTTAGTCAAATATTCATATAGTTAATCTAAGAAATAAAAGCAGTTTATTTTTTTCTGGAGCTATCAAGAATATAATGCTGTTAGGTTTTTATTTTTTCATTGCAAAGTAAGTTTGTTTCCAAATTGTAATCTTTAAAGTTTGGAACATTAGAATAAGGCAATAGTTCATTTCTGTCAAGGTACATATTTCAGTTCAAGATGAGTAATTATAATCCAACAAGGCATAAAGAATGCATATTGTTGTGTATATTGTTAGATAAATGGAATGGTATCTAAAAGATATAGTAAGTAAAATATTAGGCTAGAGAGATGGCTCATCAATTAAGAGCAATTGCTGCTCTTGCAGAGGACCCCAGTTGAGCTCCCAGAAGACACATGGTGGCTCCCAACCCTCTGTAAATCCTGCTCCAGGAAAACTGATGTACTATTCTGCCCTCTGATAGCAATGCAGACACATGGTAGGTACACTTACATACATGCTTCCAAAGCACTTACACACATAAAACAAAATAAATCTAAAAAAAAAATCTTTAGAGAAATATGATCTTATTACACAAGCAGAAATCTGCCCTCTAATCATTTATAACATAAGAATCACAAATACCAGGAAGAATTCTCTAGAGAAGTATATTCTTCGAAGAATGACCAAAGAAGACACACAGCATTGAAGTTCTCTCAAATAAGCATTCATCTCATTAGCACATCACTCCTGTATCCCTCAGAAAGGGGGCCATGCTCAGGACATGGTGATTCTGTCTCCAAAGCACCTGAAAATAAAGTAGTCTCCATAAATGGCTTATTAGGATACTCCACCAGGAATGTGCTCTCCATGTGGTTCAAAATAAATATTTCACTTTGGTTCTAAAGATGCAATATGCCAGAGACTATCAGATACCTACCATGGTTTGATGCAGCCAGTCACAAGGAGATCTTAAATTGTCAGCAGCCAGGCGCATATTCAGTGCCTCTCAGCCATCTGCTTATCAGCTTACTATTGATCTGAACGAGGAGAGTTAAGCAGAGAATTATCTTCACTTCCAAAGTAGGGCAAAGCTGGAAGAAATAGAATTGCCAGCACATTTCGACACTTAGACACGTGGCAAATCCATTTCTCTCATTTCCTTCCAACTAACATCAGGACATGACTTTCTCTGATGAACAATAAATAAAAGTTGAGTTTGATGAATTATTTACTCTTTTCTTCTTCGAACAGAAGAGAAAAGAATTAGTTGCAATTGAAATAGATGGTTTAAGATATTTTCAGTAATTATTATTATGACCTTTTTTCTTCTTAGCTGACCTCTGAAGAATTATACAGAAACTTTTTGCAAAGGCATTCAAGTTAGTTATAAGGTTACAGATAATTATGCTAAAGATGGATGAAGAGGGAACTTCAATTTTCTCCCTTTAACTTAAGAACTTTCCATGTAATAGCTGAGATGGAATACAAATAATTCAGACCATGTGAATTAAAATAACCACACTTGTCTATTCTTCAAATTAACAGAAATTGGCAGGCATAACACACCAAGAATAGGAAAAAAATGTTCCCAATTGAGAATTAATAATATCATCCATATAACCAAAACCTTTCACCAAAGGTCACTCTTGGTTTGACATAGTCACAGTGCAGACTACACACAGACATAAAGAAAGACATTAGAATGAAGTATCCATCATATGTCCCCATGTCATTCTCATATGACAAAATTCTCTAAAGTTCGTGTGACTAGAAAACATTTTTGGAGCATCAGCATCCATTTCTTCATGGATGTGGCTTTGATTATTATTATTCACTTCATACTGTACATTAAATAATTGTTTTTGCTCCGGATCAGTGGGTAGCATGCTGGCTGCATAAGCATGAAGATCTGAGTTTGAATTCTTGCCACTTAAGTCAAAGGCACACATTGCTAAACGTATTTGTAACACCATCACTAGGAAGTCAGAGACAGGAATCTCCTATGGCTTGCTGACCACTCAGTCTTTCCCAAATTACAATGAGAAAGTGTGCTCAAAAATAAGACGTAGACCAATTGATGGAGATAACTGATATTGACAACCTTCTTACCTACGTGCGCGTATGCACGCGTGCATACACACACACACACACACACACACACACACACACACACACACACACACACAGAGTAATACTTCTTATTAGTAATAGTTAAAATTATTTTCTTTTCCTTAAATTTATTTCACTATCGGTGAATAAGGTGTGGGTAGTAAGTTCTGAATTTCTTGGGATTTATTAATACATTTTCCTAGATTTTTCACTTCTCCATCTGAACACAACTTCCTCGGAAACAAAATTTTCTGGCTATATCACTAAACTGGTTACCTAGTCAAGCATATAACTAGCAGATTCGACTTAACCTGAATCAGCCTAACACTCTTTGAAGGTCCAAGAGAAGCAACATCTTTATTACTTTGACATGGCTGATGAGTTTGGAATATGATCATTTTAAGGTAGTCTGAAAAAATAGCCTGATAAAGTCAGTTTGATCAGGAAAATAGATATGGCTCATTTTTTATTCCAAAATTTAGTTTCTCCCTTCATTTTAGCCAGAAAACTAGGTCAGCAAAAGTGTGCAAAGTGTTGTGTAATAATGACCACAAATCGCTTAGCATTTTAGTTCAAGGGGTTTCAACCTGGTAATAAATTATGCTTCTGAGATGAGACTCAGCTAATTATGTCCATTACTCTAATTTTATTTCATATCTAGAGGGGAAGTAAGGAGAAAGGATCACAAATAACTCACTAGTGAAAGCCGCTACATTTCCCCTTAGTATATCGTAAAATTCTTTAAATGGAGCAGGCCCTCTCCAGCAGTGGGATTTTCATTTGATACTGAACAAAGAAGCAAAATGGGAGGAAGAAAAGGACTGACAGAATGGAGAGAAGATAAATAATTGCTCTAACTATACACGTCTGTCAAACCAGACTCTGTTCTATCCCTGCCCCTCCCTGGCCATTAAGGATAGAGTTTTCAGGCCCTCAATTCTGCATGGTAAAGTCTCAGACTGGGGACTTGGGCCTCAAAATACGGGAAGTCTGTTTAACTAGAATTCAACCAGAATTATCTCTGATATTATAGGCCAATCAAAAATTATAAGAAAGGCTGGGAGAGTCTGCTGAAGACTTGACAGTGGTTGGGAGGACTTGCTGTTCTTCCAGAGGACCTAGGTTCTATTTCCAGCAACATATGATGGTTTACAAATATTTGTAATTTTAGTTCCAAGGTGCTAATGCCTTTTTTCTGGCTTTCTTAAGTTCCAGGCCTGCACATAGTACACAGACATAGACAAAGCCCTCAAACACATAATTGTTTTAATTATTAAAAAGAAAGTTTAAATGAGGGTTTACCCAGAACTTATACTGGGGAGATTGCTCACCATGGGTAATATCCTTGCAACATGAGTTTAGACTCCCAACTCATGTACACAGCCAGATGTAACAATGTGTACTGTCATCCTAACACTAGCATGACAGGCAGCCAGATCCCTGGTGCTCATTGGACAGTTGGTGAGCTTCAGGTTCAGTGAGGGATTCAACCTCGAAACAGAGTGAGTTGTAAAGAATGACAACCCCCCACCAACCTAGGCCTTCACAGTTTTCTTCACAGATTTGTGAATTCATATATACACACATGCACACAGACACACAAGAAATGTGGATAAAATCACTTATGTCCTTTATATAAATTTCAATGTAAATGCCTACCTTTTGTCACTGTGATGAATAGAATTCTTAAAATGTACAGATAACTTTCAAGAATGATGATCATTAAAAAGATTGTGTTATACTACTCACTTGTAGTATAAAAGGAACTCACCACTTTAGGGTTGTTTTTGAGCAATCAAGATTTTTTAAGATTTTTTTTTTCAAAAATTTTCAGTGTTCAACAAGAATGCATTAACCTGTTACATCATTATGGCATTCAGAGGAAAAAAATGAATACTCACATTTCACATACTGTTCTGTGTTCCAAACTTAAAACTCACATAATTTGAAATTTTCCTGTAGGCTCATCTAAATTGTTATATGTTTAAAGCATTGTTACTCAAGTCCTGCAAACTTTATATGTTTATTTTTTTATCCTTAATTTTGGAGTTATGTTTCTTTTTTTAAGTGACTGAGAAGCCAGAGTTCCCGAGCATTTATGAGATAAGTGTCTAGTAGGCTTCCACAGTAGGGATCTTGATGCTTGTGAGTATGACTATTTGTAATGAGCAATATGTTGTAATAAACACATCTTCAGCTTGGTCCAGGGAGACACATTCTACGGCAATACATAAACTGCACAAAAGCATTATTTTCTCACCTAGCGCATTAAGTGTTGACGGTAGTCAGGGCTGATGGAAATAAACATTTGATGGAGGTTGTTTATATCTATATCTCCATAAGGTTATATATTTTCCTGTTAGTAGGATTCATGATGGGTAAGATGGGATCTAATTTACATTTCCCCAATAGCAAAGGTGATTGATCACTTTCCTCAATTCACTCATCACTTCTACGTCTGAGAGTTGTCCCATTTACTTGCCCATTCTTATACATTCTCTACCCTAATGTCACTTTTTTCCCAGTTTTTATATATTCTGGATATTAATACATTATCAGATGCATAGCTGGTCCAGATTTTTAGCCATTCTGTATATAGTTTCTTCACTTTAGTAATTGTTTGCTTGGCTGTACAAAAGCTTTTAAAAAATCTATGCATTTCATTTCTCAATTTTCACTTTTTGGCCTAAGATTTAGAAGTTCTATTTAGAAAGGCATTGTTTATGATTGTCCAGAAACATTTTCCTATTCAATAGTAGTTTCAAATTTTTGGGTCTTTACCAAGGTCTATGATTTAGTTTCAGTTGGCTTTTGTACAAGGTGAGAGAATGAGACATAGTCTTATTCTTCTACATACAGATAGTCAACTTCTATAATCAGAGTCAGTATACGATAGATGCATCTGTATATCCATGTTTATTGGAGTATTATTAAAATTGTCAAGGTTATGTGATCAGCCAGTTGCAGAAAAATGAATAGATATGAAAAAGATTATTTTATAGCAAGTAAAATATTACTCAACACTTAAGAAATATATCATTGCATTTAATGGGTTAAAAGTGGAAATCATAATATTCATTGAATAAGCCAGGCACTGAAAAACAAACATAGTACCTTTTAAAAATATCTGGATATAGATTTTAAAAAACATAAAATTAAAAAGAAGCTACTTGGTACCAGTGAAAGGAGGTAAGGACAATACAGGACAATGTAAATAAATATGATGGCTGTGAATTCTATGCATGTATGGAAAGACCATCAAAAACTGAGTTTCTGCAAATAATATATGCATTTCAAAGTTATTAATATTATATAACTGTTAATCTAACATAAATCCATAAACTTCATAGTTTAAGCTACATTAGGAAACAAATTCTCACCCTGTAGATCACTGTGGTTTTAAATCCACAGATATCTACTTGCTTAAGTTTCACAAGTGTTGGAATTAAAGGCATGTATCATCACATTTGGTTTATAATAATCAAAATTTCACATTAGAAAAAATATATATTACCTTCTGTAAAAAGTGATAAAAGAAGAGAAATATCATTATATAATATTTATAGTATGCAATGAGGTGAATTATCAATGAGTAAACTAATAATATGAAACACCATAATAGTAATAATATAAAACACCAGGACCAGTCTGGGCACAGAGCAGACCCCAGGCAGCAGCTCTGTCCCCAATCTCACAAAACCCAGAGGAAGCAGGCCTCCCAGGAGCTCTAACCTAGGCAGTATCTTAGGTAAGGAGACAGCAACACCCGCCCCAAACAGGGAGTAACTGGGACCCACTAGAACCCAGGAATTCACTCCTGGCATGGAACATTGGCCCCTTCCTGTCTGTGTCTAAGGACTGAGCAGATCTTGGGCCCCAACACTAACACAAGTAGTAACACCCACACCACACAGTTCTGATACAAACAAGATAATAGGAAGGACAGGCTCCAGTCAGAGACAAATCAGGTAGTACTAAGGAGATTCAGATGGCAAAAGGCAAGCACAAAAACATAACCATCAGCAACCCAGGGTACTTGGCATCATTAGAACCTATTTCTCCCACACTAAAAAGTCCTGAATTTTCAATATCACTAAGAAAGCAAGATTCAGATTTTAAATCACTTCTAATGATGATGATAGAGGACTTAAGAAGAACATAAATAACACTCTCAAAGAAATTGAGGAGAACATGGGTAAACAGGCAGAAGCCCTTAAAGTGGAAACACAAAAATTTCTTAAAGAATTACAAGAGAACACAACCAAACAGGTGAAGAAATTCAACAAAACCATGCAGGACATAAAAATGGAAGTAGAAACAATAAAGAAATCACAGAAGGAGACTACACTAGAGATAGAAAGCCTAGGAAAGAAATCAGAAGTCATAGACACAAGCATCACCAACAGAATACAAGAGATAGAAGAGAGAATCTCAGGTGCAGAAGACACCATAGAAAATATTGACACAACTGTCGAAGAAAACAAAAAAAATTCAAAAGTTGTTAACACAAAACATCTAGGAAATTCAGGACACAATGAGGAGACCAAACCTAAGAATAATAGGCATAGATGAGAGTGAAGATTTCCAACTTAAAGGGCCAATAAATATCTTCAACAAAATTATAGAAGAAAACTTCCCTAATCTAAAGAATGAGATGCCCATAAACATAACAGAAGCCTATAGAATACCAAATAGACTAGACCAGAAAAAAAAAATACCACTGTCACATAATAATCAAAACGTCAAATGCACAAAACAAAGAAAGAGTATTAAATTCAGTAAGGGAAATGGGCCAAGTAACATATAAAGGCAGACCTATCAAAATTACACCAAACTTCTCATCAAATACTATAAAAGCAAGAAGATGCTGGATACATGTCATGCAGACCCTAAGAGAACACAAATACCAGCCCAGGCTACTATACCCAGCAAAACTCTCAATTACCACAGATAAGGAAATCAAGATATTCCATGATAAAACCAAATATCTTTCCACAAACCCAGCACTACAATGGATAATAACAGGAAGCTGCAATACAAGGAGGGAAATTATACCTTAGAAAGAGCAAGAAAGTAGTCTTCCAACAAATCTAAAAGAAGATAGCTACACAAAGATAATTCAACCTCTAATAACAAAAATAACAGGAAGGAACAATCACTGTTTCTTAATAACTATTAACATCAATGGACTCAATTCCACAATAAAAAGACATAGGCTAACAGACTGGTTAAGTGAATAGGACCCAGCATTTTGCTGCATACAGGAAACCCACCTCAGTGATAAAGAAAGACTCTACCTTAAAGTAAAAGGCTGGAAAACAAGTTTTCAAGCAAATGGCTCTAAGAAACAAGGTGAAGTAGTCACTCTAAAAGTAGCCACTCCAGTCCAAGAACACAAAGGGAGGGACTCATGACTCTACCTGTATAGGTAGTTGAGGGTGGCCTTGTCAGGCATCAGTAGAAGTGGATGGCCTAAGTGCCTGAAAGTATGGATTCCTTTGTGTTGGGGAATTCGAGAGCAGGGGAGTGGAAATGGGAAGATTGTGGGAGCACACCCTCATAGTAATAGGAAGAGAGGGGATGGCATAAGAGGTTTTGGAGGGTAATGGGAGAGGAGATAACATTAAAAGGTAATTAAATAAAACACCAAATTAAAAAAACAGATAATGGATCTGGCAATAGTAGTTGAGCAGTGGAGACTTTTTGTCAACAATGTATTACAGAAGATTTTGTTTAATTCTCAAGGACAAGGTACTAGGGAAGAGGCCCATGGAACTTTAAAAAGATTGGTGAGACCTACTGTTGCTGAGACAAAGAATGATGCCGACTTGTGAGCTTGCTGAGTGCCCTGACAAGGGTGACTGGGGAGCTGTACTGGACATATGTTCCTTACCCACTTTGCTTGACTATATCCCAGATGGGACAAGCTTCCTTGCCTCAAGTATTTAGACCTTGTGGGATAGAGAATTGAAAAGAAAAATTAGGTCTCTTGTATTCTTCTTAAAGGTGACCAGCTATTAGGACTCAAATATAGACCAGCTATTAGGACTCAAGTCTAGAAATCAATCCAATATGAAAAATAACAGTCTACTTTTTGAAGACTGGATCTTGACTTTGTCAGAGACATATTTGGATGTAAGCTGTAGCTCGCTATGATGTTACGATAGCAATAGATAAAGTTGGGACAGGATCTGGATTTCAAACATGGGTTAGTGCATGTTTTAAAGATCTTTTAATTGTCAAGCTAAAATTGGTTTTGTCTCTTCTACAGTATGTATTATAAGATGCATTGACTGTATAATTTATGTTAGTGTGTTGAAACCTGGTATGTCTGTTACAGGGGTCTATCAAACAGCTTTCATCGCACTCCCCTGAGTGTCAGAAAACCTGGATTCTCAGCTTGAAAGTACTGGAAGAAATGGGTTAGGCTTTAAGCAGAAGCAAGAGGGTAGCAGGCTTGATTATTGCTGGTATAGCAAGTTTAATTTTATTAATAGCTAGCACCACTGCTTCGGCAATAGTACTGACACAAAGAGTTAAGACAACTATTTTTGTTAACCATCTAGCAAAAAAAGAATATTACTAATGTATTGAGTATACAAAAGGATTTATATAGATATCTGGAACAATGAATGATGCTTTATAACCCATTCAAATTATCTGAAGGAGGTTTAGGGTTTCAGAGTTAGGAGCCATCCCAAGTAACATGACAAATATCACTGGAGTAGTGTTACTTTTGAAATTCACAATGATTGTCATTATAATTAGAAAACAGTTTAAGAACACCTGTAGGATATTTGGCATAATCCTAACACCTCTCTAGGTGTGTTCCTTTGCATAATGAGATTATGAATTTAGAGAATGCTGCTCTGTTGACCTTTGATGCTGCAGATAATGCCAATAAAATTATCCATGGCCTAAGGTCAGTATTGCCATTTTGGTCAAACCTCAGGAATGGCATATATAGCTTGATTTGCCCAGCCCTTCCTCTGTTTTGTTTGTTTTTGTTTGTTTGTTTGTTTGTTTTTGTTTTTGTTATTTGAGACAGGGTTTCTCTGTATAATCCTGGCTGTCCTGGAACTCACTCTGTAGACCAGGCTAGCCTGGAACTCAGAAATTCACCTGCCTGTCCCTCCCAAGTGCTGGGATTAAAGGCATGTGCCACTACTGCCTGGCTAGGCTAACCCTTCTTGCCCTGGGAATACTTTTATTCCTGCCCATCATATTAAAGCTCATCTTTAACAACATCAATATGTTGGCAGCCAAAGTACATGACTTAAACCTATAAATGGACTCCCAGACAAAGTTATTAAATTAACAGCCAATGACCGGTAAGATTCTGCACAGAGCCTTACCAACCTAAGACATAAGTGCATTGCCTTTCATAATGCATATTCCATGATGGGTAAGGAAGGCATTCTTGTCAGAATGACCTAAGACAGGCTCAGTCTTGTTAATGAAATAAAAAAGGGGGAGAGGTGGAGAGCCTTTGAGGCTGCTTAGCAAGACACTGACATGGGCCAAGGACAAGGAAAGGGGCTGCTTGACAGGAATATGTTATTGGCCAAGGACAAGGAATTAGACTTCAAGCAGGAATCTGAAATTAGACTAGAACAAAGAAGTAATTTCAGGTAGGAGTCTAAAACATAGGCTACAACAAAGAAGTAATCTCAGGCAGGAATCTAAATACTAGGCCAGAACAAAGAAGTAATTTCAGACAGAATTCTAAATTTTAGACTAGACCAAGGAAGTAGGTTTCAGACATGAAAATGATCTTGGACTAGAAAAGGGAAGTAGGCCCAGATACTTTGGTCATGCTGATAAACCTGTAGAAACAGTGATCAAAGGAGTGTTCGTGTAACTGGGTTTAATGCCTTGCTTTTTATTTGACTATTTGTTTTTATTGTACTGCTTGTTCCTTGACTATTTGCACCTATTATATTGCTAGATCCTCAGCCTAGAACTGACCTTATTACATGCATGTAATCAAAATGGTATAAAAGCATAAAGGAAGAGTAGGTATACGATAGAATGTTCTAGGGAGGGGAAATGGGGAAAGTAAATGACATCTGTACTGTAAATAACCCAAATATCCAATCAAAAAAAAGAAACACCATGCAAACAGGAAGGTTAGCTCCAGTATATGATTCCTACAAATATACAGGATAAAAGACAGATAAATGATTAATAGACAAATGATATCTTCACAAATGATCGATGATTAATGAATAAATTATGAGACATTACATATATTTGTGATATGTATTTGTCATATATTTGAGATAAAAACTAGAGAGTTAGATGTTGGATAAAGATACATTATTGATGGACACAAAGATGATGAATTATAGATAGATGGTAGTGTTTGGTTGACATTGATATATGACTGGTAGATACGTAATAGATAATTCTTGGTTTCTGTAGAAATAGAAATGTAGAGGAAACAAGAAAATGCCGAATTTCTTCAGGGATTTCTTAGAAAAATCTGAGGATTTACTAAGGTTATATACCAGAAATGAAATTGTAGTTTTCAAATTTATTATGTACATTTATAGTTTTTCATCATGTAAGTCATGCCATCTTGAAAAAATATTCAAATCAGGGAGTTGAAATAGAGAATACTACCAAACAAAAGAGTGGAAAAAATGAACAGTGGGTCTCCTTTGTCAGTGGTCAGCTGAGGGGTGTACATCATAAGCAATAGAAAAATCAAGTCATTTTATTGTCATGATCAATATGCTCAGATCATTTTGGAGGTACTATTAAAATAATTATAATACAGTAATTGAGGGGCTCTCAGCAGTCTATAACATCAGTCAGATGTGATGAATCCTTCAGAAATCAATCAATAGCCTTTCAAATTTATTGATTCAAAGCACTTTCCCAATTCTGTTAGCCTTGCCAGTAATAATTATCATTGATTAAGTGCATACAATTTGCTGGAATAATCACTAAAATATTTTTATATTTTTTACTATGACCTTTTCAAAATGATAGGTTTGCCTGTTTCACATAATTTGAAAAGTTAAATTTGGAATGATTAGGTAACTTGTCTAAGGACGCTTAGTTAAATATTCAGTTTGTAGTGTGGAATGAAGTGAACCTACATCAGTGAAACAGATTTATTTGCACATTTTAATTTCCAAAATGATAGCTTGGTAGTTAATTTAATGCAGAAATACCTGTAAAAGACATGATGGATAAGTCCTTCACATTTTATTAACTTCAATGAGTGATGATTTTTTTTCTTATATAACACAAGAAAATTATATTCTTATCATGGAAAGATGAGGATTGTTCTCTGCTAATTGTGGTGGACTTAACAGAATCTCCTAGGGAGCTTCATAAGAGACACTAAATTGTAAGCTCTGGGTGGCTGGAGATGCCTCTTCTTGATGCTGTTTCTCCAGCTCCTAGAAGAGTGCCTGCCCGACATATTATGGGTATCATGTAAATATTCAGTCATATTCGCCTATGGAAAAAGAAGCTCTGTGACACTATTTAGCAATAAATGTCTTTGCCGAGAGAGAGAGAGAGAGAGAGAGAGAGAGAGAGAGAGAGAGAGAGAGAGAGAGAAGCTCTGGTTTCATGTGTGGGCACATCCAGCTTTATCTGTATGCGTGTAGAGATCAAACTCTACTTCTTTATGCCCATATAACAAAAAGCTTCTCAGTTGAGCCATCTCTTTAGTTTCTTTGCAAAATAATAGACTAAGGGATTCCTGTGTCATATTATGACTATTTCGTATTTTTAAAAACTATTTGAAAGTTTCATACATTTATACAATGAAATATAGTCATGTTTTTACCAACCCCACTCAACTCTGTCATTATACCTCATCTCCTGCTGGAATCCTTCATCTAAACAAGGTCCCTTCCTACTTTCACCTCTTTTTATTGTCTCTTTGAGTTTTACCAGTGTTCTTGCCCAAGCACATGTAAGAAGTTATTCACTGGGATAGTAGCAACTAATCAGTGGCTATACTCCTGAGGAAAATCATACCTCCCCTAACAACCATTAATTTTTAATAACCCCTCAGGGAGAGTTGCAAGCTGTAGGATAACTCTCTAGGAACTGTTACTCAGGGAGACTCTAGAGCCTCTCCAATCAATACAGGATATTTCTGTTGTTCTTTATTGCCTATCAGAATTCAGTGATAAGACTCTATTGCTGAAGACACTACACTATATACTCAAAGGATATGGGCAAAACATATAGGATCATAACTAAAAGCTTCCTCTGTCATAGCTAACCTTCCCAGATCCAGAAGATGCAATGTAGACTAGTGAGGGAGAAAAGATATTGAAAGTTATGCAGGGTAGTATTACATTAACTTGACACAATCTGGAGTCATCTATGAAGAGGGACTACCAGTTGAGAAAATGTCTTCATAAGATTTGTAAGCAAGTCTATAGTAGTTTTGGTTAAGTAGTAATTGATATGGAAGTATCTAGTCTCTTGTGCGAGGTACCACTGTAGTCAGATGGTTCTGGGCCTCATGAGAAAGCAGCCTGAGCAAGCCATTGGAAGAAATTAAATAAGCAGAATTTCTCCATGGCCCACTCTTCAGTTTCTGACCCTGTTCATGACTTAATTTCTGTGCTGACTTTCATGCATAACGGACTACAAAAATAGGATATATTAAACCTTTTCCCTCTCAAGTTGTTTTTGGCCATCGTGTTGTATCATACCAAAAGAAATCCCAACTGAAGAAACAGTATTATCTAATATAATACAAATATAATAATACAAATATTATAAGCTACAATAATGTCCAGTCAGACAAGATGTGCCAATAGCACATTGGTTGCATTGAAGTATAAAATTTGTGGCACTAGAGTCTAGTTCTCACATCCACATTGTGTATAAAACAATTCCATCTTATGACCCAACTGTATGATGATTGAAGCTAATTTAGCCCAGATCTTCAATGTCCACACCAGTAGATGGCAAATTTAAGTTTCTTCTATTCCTTCTTATGTCATAAGGGTTTAGTCCTAACTTGAAGTTGGTACATAAACACAACAAATATTATTAAGATTGCTGGTTTCTAAATGCCTGAATACTCTCAAAATGCTTGAACCATGACCAGAACACAGTGTTGGACATAGAGGAGATTGAACTTGGTGCCCCATCCCTGTCAGAAGCCCTGTTAAAACATCTCTGCCTTCTACACTACAGGTGTGTTTGTGTGTGTGTGTGTGTGTGTGTGTGTGTGTGTTTGTGTGTGTGTGTGTATGTGTGTGTGTATGTATGTATGTATGTATGTATGTATGTATGTATGTATGTATGTCTGTGTATGTAGACCAGAGTTTAATGTCAGGTGTCTTCATCTGTCACTTTCCACCTTACATTTTATCTTAGTTTTGATACAGAATTTCTTACTAACCCTGGAGCTTTCCAGTTTGACTACTCCAGTTGATCATCAAGGTCTTAGGATCTGCCTGTCATCTATACAAACATCCCCTGACATTAGGCTTGTAAACACATACCCTGAGCCCATATTTTTACTTTGGTACTGGGTTCTACACTTATAACCCCATGCTTGCACAGCTAGCATTTCAATGATTGAGCCATCTCCCCTTTCGTTATATGAGGTTTTATTCAAATATTCTCTCTGTCTCTCTCTGTCTCTGTCTCTCTCTTGCTTTCTGTGTGTGTGTGTGTGTGTGTGTGTGTGTGTGTGTGCATGTGTGTGTAAATCTGATGTCCCTCCAATCCCTTAAGTACAGAAATCAGATGGGGGTGATTCTTAAATCATTAAGAATTTTTTATTCACATATGCATATTGATGAATTAAGATACTTCTCTGGGTAATTCAGTTTTGAATATAATATTGAACTTATTAATAATTAAGATATCTAACATAAATTAGTTAAGCTACTCTGAATAATTTTTAACTTAACCAGCATGCACAAATGAATACCAAGTAGAAGTGGGTATAAAGGCTAGTTAAATATTTACTGTAGTTCATAGCAGATCTGTCTATTATCAAAAATACATGACTAACTCTCAGTCTTAAGTCTTCAAGTAGGTAAATGCATTGTGATTCTTCCTTAGGAGTATAAAATCCTTAAAAATCACTGGGGCTAGGAGGTGGTCTGTCATCTAGTGTCAAACATGCATTTTTACACCATTGGCAGAAATGCTTTATCTGGATATATGTGCTCTTCAGAATGACTCCACAATTCTTTTAGAGAAAATAATCAAAAGACAATGGAGATTCCAAAGGTGGTTAAAGATGCTTCCCACTGTAATTCTCTCTTACCACCAAAACTGCAATAGTTTTCACTACCATAATGTCTATTGACTTAGACCTGACCTGCAACAGGTCACAAAATCAATGTTCTCCTGCAACGTGAATGATGACTTCCTTCTAGATCCCAACATGCTGTTGTCAATTACTGAATAGTCATCAGTAGCTTTGCCATTCAGGGTTTTAATGCTACCCTACGACTGAGAATTAGTCTCATAAAAGAATGTACAGATTAGGATGGCAATCTGCCAAGCAGAAATTTATGCTACAAAATACAGTCATTAAATTTCAGACAGTATTCTTTAGACTCTGTCAAGTGCTACTCATGGATTTCATTCAGGGACAGTCAATCACATAGTTAAATCTCATTTCACAAAGTTAAAAATTAATCTGTAAAAAAATGTTTTGGACAAGATCAATGATGATTGTATATCGCAAATGTTTTAGAGTTATCTTAGCCATCTTTTTTCAGTAGAGGACAGAGTTTGAAAATAGATCCTGGGAAGAGTAAAGATGGTGATCTGTAGACTGTAATGGGGTCTAAAACTATGACCACCTAGAGCTTTGGATAATTCATGAAATGGGGTGTACCATGGGAAGAAAGTAAGGACATTAATCAGGAAAGTGTCTCCAAATAGAAATGAACAATACAAGTGTAAGAACTTTGATTGAGAAAGACCTTTGATTGGGTGAAGCAAGAAGGTATGTGTCCATGGGGAGGTAAGCATGATTAGAAGAGTTGAATGTACCACAAACGGTAAATTTTTGTGCGAAGCCATTCCATTTCCAACCCAATTTCATCAAAATAGAAGATGGCAAAGAGCCAATGAATTCTGAAAATACCAATGTCTGCTTAAGAGACTCTCTCGTGAAAGTCAAGAAGCTACTAAAAGTTTGAAAAGAAATAAAAAATTATCTTTTTTTTTTTTTTTGACTTGAAGTCTGATTGCAAATCCTTGCTTAACCATAAAGGAGCAAAGGGAAAAAGAAGGCGCTGATTAAACGTAATAATAATAAAAAATAAAAGGATAACTCCTTTATTCATTATAAATATTTGAATAGCAGAAAAATCCCTGGGCTGAAAAGCAATCATCCCAGATCAGGTACTAATTATTTTTTCGGCCTTGAGCAAAATACTTAATATTTCTTGGCAACGGCTTTGCCTTGTATATTTTTTTAAAGTATCTAATGTTCTTGAATGGAGTTTTAGAGCACTTCCAGAACTGCAGAATCTGTGTGAACAGAGGGGGCAGGTACACAATGTAAGTGAACACAGCACACATGTGTACACCCTTAAATCATGCATACTTTTCTAACAAGAAGAGTTCTTTATCAAAAGTTCTGTTTTTGTCTGGAATATGTTTCCTTGAAAGAAGAGATTCCATAGGATTTCATAATTTCTGAAAGCAATCACATACACAATCCATCTGGAATAGATTCGACACTAAATCATATTTTCATGAGAAATAGTAAACACATATTATTTCATCAATGGATTCAATGGGCCCTTTTTTGTATCCTTGCAATACACTTAAGTGACGTTGCTTATGATAAAGTTTATCCCAAAGTAACCTATTTTTTATATGCTTATAGTTCTCCATACCTACTTAATAAGTGTATTTAAATGCTTTAACTTTTCTTCTAGCCCACCACCCAACAAAGATAGTGGAAAGGAAAGGTGAATAGGACAAAGGAGGATGTAGACTGTTTAGAAATGGTTCCTTGGGGCAAATTCAATCTCTGTTGTCTGTATATCAGCAGTTCATGTTACATAAATCAGCAGTGGTAGCTTGATCCATTTACATTTACCAATCAGCAGGGGCAGTTTAGTCCAGAAGAAACTGGAAGGCTCTGCAAATCTGCCCAAATCCCTCTTTGGTACATTTTTCTCTACAAAGTCACAGCAAATGGTGATCAGCAAAAAAAGGCAAGGTGAACCAATGCCACAGCATCATCAGCAAAGACCAAGGTCAGCAAACCTCAACGAAGATCAGCAAAGAGTGGCAAGGTGAACCAGTGACACACAGTCTCGCCCATTGTGTGCTGGGTTACAGTTATACCCTTTCCAAACATCACATGTTCTCTCAAGCATCTCTCTAGCAAAACAACACATACCCCTTTTCCATGCAGCTTCCAGAAAACACTACATGTCTGTTCTTAGCAAAACATTCTTCCACATTTCTGCATCAGCAAAAATATCCTGTCATAACACAGCTTGCAGAAAAACATCACAGGACATAACTGAGTCTTCAAAGAAACCAGAAATTTTCACTTCAGCTCTCTTCTAACAAAAAACATCACGTGTTTGCATGAACATCCACAACAATCACATGTTTTCATGAATAATATATTTTAAATTTTTTACATTGTACCAGGACCAATACTAGAACTTTTTCATCTTGTTCAGACATTTAATTTTCTAAATCATCATGATGACCTGACTACTACCCTATTTTATACTTCTTATTTCCTGTTTTTAATTTGTTTATTATTACTACTTTGCACAGAACCATCACCATATACTCAAACATGAATACACACATTTGTATGTATGTGTGTATGTTTGTTTGTATGTATGTATGTATGTGTGTGTGTATGTATGTATATATGTATGTATATATGTGTATTCTTGTTAATGTCATCCACCAAGTAATTAGAGAGTTCTGTTCTTCTGAGAATAGTTTTGCTAATTTGGAGGTGCCATGTGATCAGTCTTGGTAAACAGATTGTGTATAAAGGTACTACAATGCTGTTTGGGCTATGAAGTATCCAATTGCCAGCTTGATGCCCTATCAACTCTGGGCCAGAAAAACAGCTCAGTAGGTAAAGGTGTTAGCAAGCAAGCAAGAATAATCACCAGAGTTAGATATCCAGGAGAAATTTGGGAAATTTATTCCCACTAGTTGTCCTCTGAGCAAGAAAAACATGTCCAGACAGACAAACAGACAGACAGACACACACACACACACACACACACACACACACACACAAACACCTGCAAACACACACATGAGAGGGAGAAGGTCTATTATCTTTGTGACAAAGTAGCCTTAGATACCTAGGTGATACAGATGGCAAAAGGTAAGGGCAAGAACATAAGCATCAGCAACCCAGGGTACTTGGCATCATTAGAATCTAGTCCTTACACACAAAAGAGTTCTGAATTCCCCATACTACTAGGAAAGCAAGATTCAGATTTAAAATCCCTTCTAATGATGATGATAGAGGACTTTAAGACGGACATAAATAACACTCTCAAAGAATTTGAGGAGAACATGGGTAAACAGGCAGAAGCCCTTAAAGTGGAAACACAAAAATCTCTTAAAGAATTACAAGAGAACACAACCAAACAGGTGAAAGAATTCAACAAAACCATCCAGGACATAAAAATGGAAGTAGAAACAATCAAGAAATCACAAAGGGAGACTACCCTGGAGATAGAAAACCTAGGAAAGAAATCAGGAGTCGTAGACATAAGCATCACCAACAGAATACAAGAGACAGAAGAGAGAATCTCAGGTGCAGAAGATAACATAGAAAATATTGACACAACTGTCAAAGAAAACACAAAATGCAAAAAGTTCTTAACACAAAATGTCCAGGAAATCCAGGACACAATGAGGAGACCAAACCTAAGGATAATAGGCATAGATGAGAGTGAAGATTTCCAACTTAAAGGGCCAATAAATATCTTCAATAAAATTATAGAAGACAACTTCCCTAATCTAAAGAATGAGATGCCCATAAACATACAAGAAGCCTATAGAACTCCAAATAGACTAGACCAGAAAAGAAATACCTCTCATCACATAATAATCAAAACACCAAGTGCACAAAATGCAGTAAGGGGAAAAGGCCAAGTAACATATAAAGTGAGACCTATCAGAATTACACCAGACTTCTTACCAGATACTATAAAAGTGAGAAGATGCTGGACCGATGTCATACAGACTCTAAGAGAACACAAATGCCAGCCCAGGCTACTCTACCCAGCAAAACTCTTAATTACCATAGATGGAGAAACCAAGATATTCCATGAAAAAACCAAATTTACACAATATCTTTCCACAAACCCAGCATTACAAAGGATAATAGCAGGAAAGCTCCAATACAAGGAGGGAAATTATACCCTAGAAAGAGCAAGAAAGTAACCCTGTTCCAACAAATCCAAAAGAAGATAGCCACACAAAGATAACTTCACCTCTGATAATAAAATATCAGGAAGCAACAATCACTGTTCCTTAATATCTCTGAACATCAATGGACTCAGTTCCTCAATTAAAAGACATAGGCAAATGAACTAGATACATAAACAGGACCCAGCATTTTCCTGTATACAGGAAACCCACCTCAGTGCAAAGACAGACTCTACCTTAGAGTAAAAAGCTGGTCAACAAATTTTCAAGCAAGTGGTCCTAAGAAAAAAGTTGGAGTAGCCATTCTAAAATCTCTAGCCCTAGAACACAAAGGGAGGGACTCATGGCTCCACCTGTATAGGTAGTTGAGGGTGGCCTTGCCAGACATCAGTGGAAGTGGGCAGCATTGGTACCTTAAAGTTTGGATTCCCTAGTGTTGGGGAATTCGAGAGCAGGAAGGCGAAAATGGGAGGATGGTGGGAGCACACCTTCATAGAAATTCTCAGAATTATATGGATTAGACATGACAGAGTCAGGCTGCCAGAAGAGTAGATTCCAGAATTCAAACAAACAATTATCTTGATACTAAAATTTGTTTTGCCAATTGTATATTGCAGAATACACAGCCTTGGTGTATCTACTCATCAAGTGAGCTGAGCAGACCTGCTTGAACCTCTGATGTCCTGGAATTCCAGCTGGATACAGCGAAGACACAGTGTCAGAGGCTTATCAATTTACTCTTCCCTCCACCCCTCTTCTAATATCTCAACACCCATAATAAGCTTGAAAAAGTTAATGAAGAGTCGACGCCTCTATTCCCTGGGCTTGGGAACTGAGGTGGTTAATACTGGGCTGTCTTTCTAGGGAAAAGTAATGGTTTTGGTGGAACAGGGAGGATTAGCTAAGATTTATTGCATATCCATAACCTACTGGTAGAAATATGTATATTTGTTATTAAGATGAAGTTACAATTTCTTAAATGATACAAAATTTACTTTGATTTAAAATTTAAGGTTTTCATTGGCATGAGCTTCTTATTAATATAAAAGTGAGATTAATATTGTTACTATCATAGGCATTGTGACTGTATAACACATTTAGGAATACAAGGCTTAGACCCAGTCCTTCTTTAACTTTTTAAACTTATTTGAGATAGTTAGACTGTGAGTTAAGAGTCTAGAGCAAATTCATGGTTTTAAGTTTATTGTTAGGGTGTTTTCTCTATTTTCTTTAGAAATAGCTGAGAGGAGTTAACAGAGAACAGTTCAGATTACCTTACATGGATAGTTGATTTTCAAAACATTAGAAATCCACAGAATTGACGTTACAGACATTTCTGTATTAATGTTCCTTTTGATTAGAGACCTGTCTACTCCTGACAGCTTCCTGTCTTGGATTCTAAGAAATTGAGCATCTTTGGAGTTATTCCAATTGTGGTGAGACACCACTAGGCAAGAATTGCCTCTTTCCATCTACAGACAAATTACTGTCCAGAAAAGGACACACTTGCAGAATAGGCAACTGATTATATCCGCCAAGACAGAGTAATCAGCCCTTAATAATTCTACATCACTAGGTCTGTCAGATGATCCTGGGCCAGAAGACTGAAGATCAGATGCTCCAACATTCTGTAGTATAGGTACTGTCCAGGTGTTCAGTAGTCTCTATAAATTGGCTAAGTTTTAGAAGCTATGCTTTGTGCTTCCCATAATTTCAGTTAACTCAGTCATTCTGGATATCTAACGGAGTTGAAAACTTATATTCTCATAGCCAATCCTTGCTATTTACTTTGAGAGAAAAGATTTGAGAGAATAGTTTTCAGCTGACATTCATTCTAAAGCCAAGAAAAAAGCCAGGTTCAGAACTAAGTCTTTTATTTAGGAGAGATGACAGAGGTTCTGCTTAGTCAACAAAATGATAGACTGGGTATTAGGTCTGTCTTGCACCTTACTGACATAAAATGGTATAGTTATGCTCTAAATGTGTTTTGAGAGAAAAGTTTTATTTTAACAGGAAGGGTGATATGTAGGAGGAGCTAAGGTGGGAGGAGTACGAAGAGGAAGAGGAGGAGTAAGGAGAGGAGGAGAAGAAGGAGAGGAAGAGAAGAAGGAGAGGAGGAGCTAGGTGATGAGAGAGAGAAAGAGAGGTGGGCCAGACATGGAGGTAGATGTTCACATGTCTCTGCCAGTCAAAGATGGTTGATATATCTAGGTTGGGTATTAGGTTACACTTCTGATTGATATTGAGCATTACCAAACTTATAAAGCCTTTGGTTAACCTTAAAAAAATTGAATAAAAGCAAAAAGTAGAAGGAGACACGGGATAGGGGTTTTCTAGTGAGGGGAAATGAGGAAAGGAGATGGCATCGGAAATGTAAATAAAATATCCTATAAAAAATAAATTAAAAAAAAAAGAAACTAAAATAACATTAAGAGTTCATTACCTCCACGACCTTTGTGGATCCCACTCAGAACCATGGCATCCCTTGCTTGTAAATGAATTTTGTGTGTCTTCCCTTCCTGGTTTATGACTGTACCTTAGACCAAGCTCTAGGCCTCTTGAAAACCTTTGAATAAGACACAAGTCCTGTGTTAGTATTCTAGAATCTTTTTAAAAATATAAGTAAACTCTCTCCCTCTCACCTCTTTGTAATTTTAATTTACTTCTGGCCTCATCTGCAAGTATGAAGAGGGAAGGTGAGCTCTCTTCTGCTGTCTCATACAGAAAGCAGTTGGTTCTGAAAGAAAGAGAACCTCTTTCAGATGATTGCTGGTTTCTGGATCTCCTCTTGTCATTTTGATAGCATACATGGTATCTGTTAAGCTCAATAAGAAGCTTGATTCACTATCCATCAAGTTGAGCCTCAAGCCAAATACACACATACACACACACACACACACACACACACACACACACACACACACACACAGCCAAGCAAAGTAATAAGAAAGAACCTGGGCTCGATGGTGTGAATTTGAAACATTCAAAAGGTAGGGTAAGAAAACAGCAAGTTCAAAGCCTGCCTGAACTTAACTCAGGGTAAACTAAAATCAACCAAGGCAGAT
Source organism: Rhabdomys pumilio (assembly GCA_030674055.1). Lineage (NCBI taxonomy): Eukaryota > Metazoa > Chordata > Mammalia > Rodentia > Muridae > Rhabdomys > Rhabdomys pumilio. The sequence continues at coordinate 5,827,009 of JANHMN010000026.1, forward strand.
TAGTGCTTGGCCTCTTATACAAAGAGTGGAAAATGAGGGCTTCTGGGATTGGAGATAGTTTAGTAGTAGAGTTCTTGCTTAGCAATCTAGCAAAAGCAAGGCTTTGAATAATTCAGACTTTAGCACCACCTCCTTGGTCAATGTGAGAGAAAGTGGGGTGGGGAGTAAATGAGCTCTAATGGTTTTGCAGAAGTAGGAGGTCAACTTAATTTAGAAGCAAAACAAATGATACAAATCAGAGAGAAACACACCGGCAAGGAAGCACCAGACACAAGGCTAAGAAAGTGCTCCAAGGCCAAGGTTACTGTCTGGTACTATCTTCCACAGAGTTCATGAGTCGTTCCCTCTTTTGATTGCTAGATGAGGTCACAAAATCATTTTCTACTCTTCTTTTCTTTTCATGATGCATCTGATTTTAATTCTATGTAAACAAAACTGAGTAGGCATAGGATAAAAAATAAATTTTCATCTAAAAGTTTACTTGAGAACACACTTTTACCTAACTGTCCATGAACCCAAATGCAGTTCAGGGTGGTTCAACATTTCTGTTCTTCATATATGGATACATTGGAAATGTACTTGAGTAGAAACAGCCTAAATTAATCATTGTTATGCAGAGAAACTTATGCTATTATTCAGGAAAATGTTTATGTGTAGCCTTATGCGGTTGAGGGTATGGTAAGGTTTGGATGTGAAGAGGTACATTGTTTGGAGAGTGAATTTTGTTCATAGTATATACAGGCGAAGGAGATTGACTGCCAAGTACATTAATAGGAGAGGGGAGGTGCACTTAACTAAAACCAAGCTGACTCCTGGGTTACTAATCTATTCCCTGTGCTTGCCTGCCTCAAGACCTTGTCCCAAATAAAAGAACAAAATAGAGATAGCACAGTAGCTGAGTGCATGTCCGTCACATAGAAAATTCTAGGTCCAACCATCAATACCAAAAATAAAATAAGAAATAAAAGTCTTAAGAGATATAAATCTCCTTTTCTATGAGATCAGTTTCCCCAACAGGACAAACCCAAGGGCAAGCAGCACTCCCTTACAAAGCTGTGAGGACTCAGCACTCAGGAAGCTCTAGGTGTATCTCCTGGGTTCCACTGAATGACACTGTTTAGCATTTCTACCTTTATCATTTTCCTCCACACTGCTTTCATCTCAGCTCTAGTCTTTGAGTTCTATAACTCATTAAATATTCAATGATTCATAATAACAGTTTCTTTGTGACTTAGTTGTTCACAATCTGGCATCAACTTCTTGTACCAAATAACAAAAGTATAAATACACACTTGAAATAAGAACATATTTGTTCTCGTTTTCATTGCATTAATATTGTCAAAAGGAGCTTGTTGTAAAAGATTTCTAAATATTGCTGAGGCTGCTTTACTTTTATGGCTCTGTGAAAATGAGAATTAGGAAACAAAAAGCTAGGAAAGGAGGAAGCATTTAACTGGTTATCACACTAACAGGAGAGGAAGCAAGGAGAGTGTGAAATCAAAGAGGAAGAAACTTTCTAGAATAATTGCTGCTGCTGCCCTTCCTGTTCACTCAAGACCAAGACAAAGATGGAGAATACTGCAAAAATTTGACCCAAAGAATCTGTACTCTGGGCTTTCCCACTATAGAAAACAAGTTTTGACTCAGATTTACCATTTACTAAGACTTTCTAACTACAAATAGATTCATATTGTGTAAAATATTGCGGAAGAGTGTTAAAGAAGAAATAACATAGACTTACTGTGAACCACATTTGGCTGTTGGCAACTGAACACTGATAGGTGATCATTTCTGCTCCTTAAAATTTTTGCTGAATGTCATTAAACTCGATTTGTCACCCATTTGAAATTGTTCCCTGATCTTTTCTGCCAAAGACTTCATACAACATGGCCATGCTACCTTCTAACTGTCACATACCATCTTCATAAGTCAAGCGTGCTGATTTAAAAAGAACTGGGAACAATTCATACTGGATATAATAAAATAAAATTCAGTTCTTCAGTCTTATTATACATTTTGAGCAGTCAGTTCACATATAGTCAGAGTGTCTTCTTGTGGGTTGGATGTGAAATGTTCCCATCTGATCTCGTGCTGGGACACTTGCCCAGTTGTTGGTGGTGTTTGGGGAATGAAACTTTCGTACATAGAGCCTGGATGGAGGAAGTGGATCACTGGGGGCACAGCCTGAAGTTTTATAATCTGGCATCACTTCCTGTTTACTCTTTCTATATCCTTAATATAATTACAATAGGAGCAGAGTGATTTTTGGTTCTGCTACCATGATTTCTCTCCCTACTGCCATGTCTCCACAGTCATGAAAGAACATACCCCTGTGAAACTAAAGCCAGAGTAAATCATTTCTTCTTTTAAGTGGCTTTTGTCAGGGTGTGTTATCAGAACAATAAAAAATAATTTAATACCACCATAGTAGAAGGTGCAGATGTAAAATACCAACATTACTAAGAAGGTTCTTTGGAACAGAATCTTGATACAAACTTTGTTATTACATTTTCCATGAAAAAAATAATCCTTGATATATTAATAGCATTAGGAAAAAAAAAGGTACACCTTAAGGCCCCAATCAATATAGGTGAAAACAATACCTATGCGCCTTTCATACATGCTGCAGTTTTGGTAATGGGAGCTGTCAGTCTCCTCCTTTAGCAGATACTAATTCAGCTTGGGAAGAAACCAAACAATAATAGTAATTGTAATAGTAATAGCAGTGATAATTATAGTTAATGTGATGCAAATTGCTTGAAAACTGGTGCTATAAAAAGACTAACTTCATAATGCTACAAATACATTTAAACGAAGGTCTCCTTAATTGCACGGCATTTAATATCTGTTCAGCATCTCTCCTTTCTCTTTTAGTCTCTCTCTGTAACAGGAACCTTCTGCCTTTGATTTCTCTTCTTATGTACAATACAAACATCTTAGATACTGAGGTACCTATATTTTGATGGTCACAGTAGCTAATATTTATTGAGCATGTATTTTATACTGCACATGGCTATGAAAGCATAATGTATATTTGTCCAATGAATACCCATTGATGACTTCATTAAAAACTAATTATTTTTTTAAAAATTACAGGTTTGCAGAGGAAGGTAAGAGAGTTTCTTCTGGGAAGTGGTTCTTCTTCTAAGACGAGAATCTTACATGTCAATCATACATGGCGACTTTTGTTTTCAAATTCTATTGAAGAGAGATACAGATTTGTGGTCCTTGAATTTTACTAGATTTGGATATTTTTATGAACATTTTCATCATGACTTTAATATACTAAGTAATAGTAGGACAAATAATGCCATGAGAGAACACAAAACACACAGCAATAGAGAGTCAAATGTTTGATTCTAGAGATAAGATCATTATACTGAATAAAAGTATCCCCTGTGTATACCAGAAAAATGGAGCACCATGGAACATGGAATCATAAGCCTGGATTGAGAAATGGCCAGAGTTATTGTATATTGGTTTCTGTTTGGTTTAGCTTGCAAAATATAATTAAAAATTATTCTAGGCAATCAATAACCACCTAGTTTTCTAAAGGAGGTCAAAATCATTAGAAATATTACATTACACATTTTTAAAGTATCAGATATCCAAGAAGATTACTCAAAAGAACAAAACACTGAATCCAGGTTAAGGCTTTGGTTTTCCTACATGCTGTTTGAAATGATGTAAAAATAAGATCGCAATTTCCAGAAGCTCAGAAGTAAGCCAGGGTCTAAAATCACGTTCCAAATTATCCTTAGCATAGAATGCTCACTGGACACAAATAGATTAGAAGGTTTCCAGATTTTGGAGTAGTATGTATGTATGTATGTATGTATGTATGTTCTTCACAATATTCTTTATTGTCTTCCACTATTTTATTTTTTTAAAACCCTTCTTATTAATCATTCCATTCACTTACATCTCAAATAGTATCCCACCTCCCAGTTACCTCCTCCACAAACCACCCATTCCATGATATCCCATATCCTGGTTACCCCAACACCACCCCCTTATTCCTCATCTGCCCTCCCCCCTCCCTTTTGCCTGTATGAGAGTGATTCCCCACCCATCCGCACTCTTCTGCCCCACCGTTCCAGCATTCAGGTACTCTAGGGCATCAAACCTCCCTGGGACCAAGCCCTCTCGTTGCTGTCAGACAAGGCCATCCTCTGTTACATACGTAACTGGAGCCAAATATTCGTTTTGGTACACTCCTTGGTTGGTGGTCTAGTCTCTGGGAGAACTGGGTAGTCAGGCCAGCCGACGTTTTTCTTCCAATGGGGTTGCAATCCCCCGCTGCTCCTCCAGTCCTGCCAGCTCCCCCACCAGGTTCCCTGAGTTCAGCCTGAAGGTGGAGGCTCCAAGCATCCGCCTCTGCATTGGTCAGTTGCTGGTCAGACCTCCCTAAGAATGGTCACACTTGGTTCCTGTCTGCAAGCCAGCCCTTCTTGACCATGGCAACAGTGTTGGGTTTGGTGTCTGCAGACATGATGTATCCTCAGACAACGAAACCTCAAGTCCAAAAGACAGGACTCATGAAGGCCAATCCTGAGGCTAGAGAGACAACTCAGCTGTTAAGAACATGTGATGCTCTTGTAAAAGACTATGTCAATTCTCAGCACTTTGATCGACTGTATAATAACCACCTGTAACTCCAGTTCCAGCAAATATACCACACACACACACACACACACACACACACACACACACACTTCCTGTTCTAAATGCTGTCATGTCATAGGCTCTAAGATTGTATGACACTCAAACCCACCAAACACATACTTCTCAAGTGTGACGTGTTCCCCGTGTGACAAATAACACATGAACACTTGGAATGGAGTTAATCATTTATAAATATACCACAGGGTTACTGTGTGCTCCAACAGTCTGGTGGGTGACTTTCTTTGTATTACAAGTTATGATGTATGTTCCACAGATTAAGAGGCAAGACATTTTGTTATTAAATAATCTAAATTCATATTGTTATAGTGAGACATGTTAGTACATGCCTGACATCCCAGAATTTGGGAATCAGAGGCATGAGCTATATTTACAGTTTGACTTAAGCTGGACTACCTCTGAGTGAACCAGGGGTATATGCAAGGCTCTGTCTCACAAAAACAAAATTTAATGAGACAACAAAAACAAAGCCCAGATAAACAACAGAGTGAGAGACACACAGCATGAGTTAAGAGAGAGAGAGAATAAATTAAATGTATTTTTTATAAAGATTTAAATTTTATCACTAACTTATGATTAAGATTGAAATATGATAGATAAGTGGTAATTTTATGTCTTTGATTTTTAACTATTTATTTCCTTTCATTATTGCTAATGAAATGGAAGAAAAATATTTATATACACATATATGTATATTTAACTAACATTGAGGATTTTCAAAAGTGCTAAGTGACTTTCAGACAAGAACATAGCCATATAAAGGCTTTTTCAAAGGAGAAGAGGAAAATTATTCAAACTTTAAAGATGAATTATATCACTTTGTAGATTCCAGTCAAATGAAGCATTGAAATAGAATAGGCAGAATATGAAGCCAGATGCGGCATTATTTAGAAATGTCCTTCTGAATTATCCTTATTCAGTGTGGAAAATGGTATCTGTTGCATAATAGGATATGTGCTATTGAAGATAAGGAGGACGTTGTTTGAAGTTCGTAAGAAATAAGTTTGTCATAATAATGAATGAGTAATGTATGCCTGACAACACAACTTAGTAATCATGGAACGGAGATAAAAGGGAAATGTGATTATCTTAATTAATGATGATTCTACAAAGGTGCCTCAGCAGTAGCATGGAGCATGCACAGGACCCGAACATTGCTGTGTGCTTTACGAAACTGCTACTATGGTCCTGAAGCATTAATGAAAATATTAATAATTTTGCAAATTGTGATGAACTGGCATTTGGCTGCATAGTATCTTCAGATGAGTTTTCACTCATCTGACCCAAAATCATTCCTGCTGCATTGCTGGGTATAGTGCTTTTGCATGTAAGGACAATAAGCTTTTGTGATGGAACATGGTTTGAAATAAGCCTCTTTAGTAGGCCAGTTAAATGGCTCAGCTAATACAGGCTTTTGGCCCAAACCTGATGCCCAAGGTCAGTCTGCAGATCCCATAGTGGAAGTAGAGAACCTCTTCCCGCAAGTTGTTCTCTGTGCTTAACCATCTGTATATTTATACATGCAAATAAATCATGCACACACAAACAAATAAACATTTAAAACAACTTTACCATCCATACATTAAAACATCATCATATGTTGAAAACAAGTGACCAATAGATAATCTTTTAAAGGTTTTAATATTCTTAGTCATCCAAAAACACTACTAAAATGATTTTATGGTTTTTATCTCACCGCAATCAGCACAGCTAATGAAGTAAACAAATGACAACACTTGATGAGGGAGATGTGGGGGAAAGGAAAGACTTCTTTACGACTTGGGAGAGTATACACTGCTGTGAACACTAATAAATCCATGTGGAAGTTCCTCAAAAGACTAAAAAAAGGTTGTAAGAGATAGGCAAGACTGAAGTCAAAGTACAGTGAGGAAAACTCATCACAATAACAGATAAATAAGATGCTGCAACAAAAGGCCATTGAGTTTTAAGGCCACAGAATTCTAGAATATGTTTAGAGGGTAGAGGAAACAGAAGATGAGGGGCAAAGAAAGAAGTGATGCCATAGCTACACGTAGAAATACAGTCTAGTGGGGAGGGGGATGCTGAAATGGATCATCAGGTAAACATACTTGCTTCCAATCCTGAGAACCTGGGTTTCATCACTGAAACTTAGGTGCAGAAACTTCCTTCTCTGCAAGACATAGTCAAGCCTCAGCAGTTGTCCTCTGACTTCCAAACATGTACTGTGTCATGCACATAGGCACACACATGCACATACATACACATACAGACACACACACACACACACACACACACACACACACACACACACATACACATACACACATACAAAGTGGATGAGCATGCATGTTTGTATGTGTGTCTCTGTGTGTGTGCATATGCTCACCCACACAAACTATACATATGTGTGTGTATATATATGTATATACACACACATACACATACATAGTGCATTTTCAACCATTTTTGTGATATATAAGAACTATATTCAAAAAATCATTCATAGAATTTGAGATATTTGGAGGTTAGTGTCAAGTTTCACCAGCATTTTACATTCTAGGACTCCAAGGAAACCAGACACATTTGGAGGCAATTCAAGAACAGCTCACAAGCTAAAAGGCATAGAAACAAGAACTACTAGTGTCTCTCTCTGTCATGTAATCTTTTCTCACAAAAACCTCTAATGCAAAAATGACTGAGAGGAGTCATCATATTCACAAACCATAAATCAAAGTCACTGGAACCTTGGTTTGCGTCACTGTAGTAATCGCCAACCTTGAATTGGGTTGGCTCTTATCCTTTCAAAGTTTTCTAAAGTCAAAAACTTCTGATTCTTTATAGTCATCCCTTGGCCTCATTTAGAAACAGTGTGTGTGTGTGTGTGTGTGTGTGTGTGTGCGTGTGCGTGTGCGTGTGTGTGTGTGGGTGTGTGTGTGTGTGTGTGATCATTTGTGATGTTTAGTTGAATTGTCAACTTGAAATATTTGGAAGTACCTGAGAAGAGAATCTCACAGGATTTTCTAGATCATGTTGGTCTATGGGCATGCCTGTGAGAAATTTTTCTTAGTTGTGTTCATTGAGGTAGGAAGCCCTACTATGATTAAGGGAGGTGTTGCATGGGCTAGAATTGTGTAAGACTGGAGCAAGCAGGATGAACATATATATACACGGCACACATGTTTCTGCTTGCTCACTCTCTTGACTATGAATGTGACTAGCCTTAACTTTCTGTCTTGACTTTGCTGCAGTCATAGAGTACAGCCTGGGATTGTAAGCGGAATAAACCGTTTCTCTCTTAAAGTTGCTTTTGTCAGGGTATCTTGTCACAGCAACAGAAATGGAACCAGGAAAACACTTCTTGTAAAGTTCTGAAATGTATGAGAAGAGAAAAAGAGAGAACATAGGCACAGAAAGGAGAACCTTTAACATGCAGGCCTTGGGAGGACTCCCGAATTCCAAACCATAGCAGGACTGTTACAGCATCATACAGTCGGGAAGACTTCAACCTCTTTGTTCTAGGAACACAGTTTTGTTGTTGTTTTTGTTTTGTTGTGCTTTACTTTATTCATGCTAATGCTTTGTCTTTATTGTTACATTCAGGTCTACACTTTCCCCTAGTGATCTAAACTTATCTGTGTATGAAGGATAAGGCAATGACAGAGAAGAATGTTGCGTGCATCCCTGTGTTTTCAAAGCCCTTCTTGACAGCTGCAACATCATTATGCTTTCTCCTATTCTATACTGTATTGGACACGGTAGTATTATCCATTAAATCATCAAATACTTACCAGTCAAATAAAGACTTGCCTTTGTCTGACATTTGAGGAATTTGATCCTTGCTTGTCCCAGTTTTCTGTAATAGACAGTTATGTTTCCTATTAATGCTACTGATTTCTTCTTATGTCCTCATTGGTGGCATCTCTTCTCCCATGTACATGGTGTGTACCACAAACTCTTACCCCTTTCAGTACCTGTCTTCCGGAATTAAGACTATTCTGTTTCCTTTAGAGACTGAGACTTTTATGATTATAAATATTCAATTTTAAATTTTTATTTACAATGTTTTTACAGCATTCTTTCCAACTAGCATGGAGAAGTTAGTCAGCAGCCTCCCCAAGATGGTCACATGATTTCATAGAAAATATCTTACCATCCTCAGAAAGCCTTCCTATATGAGTGCAAACTTGTCAATATTCTGCTTCAAAATACAAATGGTACTGTGTGTTAACTTAGTACTCTTCTAGTCTGCATTTCACAATGAAATCTCTTTCAATGATAGTATTAAACTATAGATAATGACGTGAAATGACTGCTGTATGACAGACAGTATTTAATCCTATGGCCTGAACATGGAGATATATTAACAATCTCATATGTCCCCGATTAAAGGATACTTAGAAATAAGTGTATTTTAAATATAAATATAATTGTAGAATCTTCAGTGATGTTACTTTACTATAGTGTTAAGTATTGTCACCTCATTTAAATTAATCAGTTAAAGTTATTGCAATTTCTATACATATAGTAGTCAATATATAAGTAAAACAGTAAATAAAGTTTCATTATTAATATGAAGACAAATACTACATAATTGTATGTGATTGTATATTAACAATTAAACAGAAAATTAATAAGCAGTTTAATAAAATACTTTTCTCACCTCTAACTATCAGTCTGATTTAATTTTCTAAGGAGAAATAGTAATAAAAGGATAATTTTCAAGAAGTGTATTCTCATGTTCACATCAGAAATGATTTCTGTGAGTTGAAGGGTACTCTAAAACACATTTTAATTTTCTGCTTTGCTTTCTCACAGTCAGATGTGTCCCTTCCTATCATCTTTTTGTATTTTCCAGGTTAATTGTTTAATCTCCTGAGAAGTGATATTAATGAGTGATATTAATGACATTAAAGAGTAGCCTTTAAATTCTGGTGTGAATTTGAACCTGGTGCTCAAATAAATTTTATTGAACATTTTCAAAACATATTTAAAATTCATTGGTTTAAATCATACTCTACTTTTGGTTTGTTTTTTCTTTAATATTTACTATTTCAAAATAATTTTTAATAAATTAACAATTTGTTAATCTTAATAAAAAACAATGATTTCAAAGAAAATTCCAAGGTTTATAAAAACAACAAACAGCATTAAAATGGGAGAATAATTAGATATTGTAGCCAAAGGTGTATCTAAATATGTGAGAAGAATGAACCCATTATCAGCACAGAGGCTTTTGACTTCAGGCTTGCCCTGCATGTACTACAATGCTATAGTTGATAAAACTGTATCTGGCATGTTGGTAGTTTAAGGTCATGATAGGTTCCTTTATGCCCAAACCAAAGCCACATCTGGATAATAGTAAACAATGTTTTGAAAATAGAAACTATGAGAAAAATTATTCTGTGTGTAATTTTTAAAACATTTGATTACATATTCTCAACACAGTCTCATATCTTCTTGATGAGAATTGTGTTTCTATTGCCATGAAAAGACATCATGGCCATAACAATTTTTACAAAAAATCTATTTAATTGGGAGATTGCTTACTGCTTTAGAGGGCTAGCCCATGATGATCATGGCAGGAAGAAGACAGGCATGGCATGGTGCTGGAGCAGTAGCTGAAAGCTTCACCACTTGATTCATGGCAGAGATAGAGAGAGACTAAAACATGGGAGAGATCTGGAAACCTCAAAGCCCACACTTAGTAACACACTTCCTCCAGCAAGGCCTAAGCTATTTCATAATGCCACACTTCCTAATCGTTGCCAAACATTTTCACTAACAGAGAACCAAGAATTCAAACATGAAAGCCTATGGGGGAGATTATTCAAATTTCCACAATTTCAAAAACAAAAAACAAATACCAACTCCCCAAATGATATAAGACAAAATAACAACAACAACAAAATAAAATAAAAACAGAAACAAACAGACAAACAAAAACCCAAAGCATCCTGGATTCAAAAAGTCCAGAGTCATTTTTGATTTAATTTGGAGAAAAACAAACATTATAATCTCATCCCTAAATTGTGAGGAATCAAAGAGGAAGAATTCAGGGCTTGGTTTAAAACAGTTGTACTCAATCTTCCTAATGGTGCGATACTATAATATACAGTTCCTCATGCTCTGGTGACCCTCACCCATAAAAATATTTTTTTTTGCTACTTTATAACTGTAATTTTGCTACTGTTGTAAATAATTATATATATGCTTGTGTTTTTTAATCGTTTTAGGTGATCTTTGTTAAAGGGCCCTTTAATCTTCAAAAGAGTCAAGACCCACAGGTGAGAACCACTGGTCTAAAAAACTCCTTTAAGGAAATGAAGGAAACAACTCAGTGGTTAAAAGCACTTGCTGCTCTTTCAGGGTATCTGAGTTTGGTTACTAGCACTTGTATCAGGTAGCTTACAATTAGCTGCCTGTGTAAGCCCAGCTCTAGGGGTTCTGCCACCCTTTTCTGGCCTCCTTGGCCACTGCACCTGTCTACACCTGTGAGAATCTACCCCTACACACACACACACACACACACACACACACACACACACTTAAAAAATTAAAGCTAAAACAAATCCTTTCAATTATGAAAAGCAAAGTTGAATGATATCATAAATCCAATTGTCCTCTGATTCTTTCATTAGCTTAAAATATTTTTATTTTTGAGATAACCTGGTAGAATTTAGACGAAGATAATGAAGGAAGAATTCATTTCTTCCTTGATAATCTAGAGAAATGAGAGAGATGAGAGATCAAGAGAAATGAAATACCAAATGCCGTCAGATCACATAGCACAATTACATGTCTCAGAAAATGCAATGGGAACTTTACATTTGTTTGCTCTCTATTTTAATGTGTTATGTGAGTGACCACTATAAGCCAAGCTTATCATATTGTTGGGATTGTTCCAGTGAACAGAATAATGATCACATTTAAGCAGACATTCTATCACATTTAATAGCAATAACAACAGCAAAGATAGGTGGTGCTCACTCTTCTTTTACTATATGTCAAAAGTATTATGTTAAGTGTACCCTACATTCTTACACAATTGATTCTCAAAATAATTCAAGAGGGTGGGAATCACTACTACAGTTATTGAGGAAATACAATCATGAAGCTCCAATCATTTACAAATGACACATAACTAGTACTGAAATAGAAAATTTAGGACAGACCACCTCTATACACATACAGACACACACACACACACACACACACACACACACACACACACACACTAATATAACAATTCTTTCCTAATAAAAACAGAAATCTAAAGGGCTAACTCCTCACTATCTCTACTCTACTTACATCTAACTTTCCTCATAGAAATAAATAAAGAAGCAAAGCTAGAAGCTAGAATAAAGAGCAGAAAGTAGCCATCAATCCAGATAGGGAGATCTGCAGTGGTAGCAATTGGCAACATTACACAAATGATGAGTAGACTAGGCCTGCCAACATGTTTGGAAGGACTGAGTCTATCTCTCTGCACTAAATCTAAGAAACCGTAAAATGAACTTCCAGAAATCAGTGGCTGAGGCAAAAGTTTGATTCTCTGTACTGTAAAACAAAGGAAGAATTTTAGATAATGGTGAATACTATGTAAGTCATGTTATTACAAATAAAAGGCATCACTATAGAGATGATAATTTAGTCATCTATGACCTATCAGAGAATTAACAAATAAGGCATAATTCATAATTTTCTTCCCAAAGGACAGAATTGAATTTGTACACTCTATCCTATTTCTGCTTGTCAAATATTGTGTGTGTGTGTGTGTGTGTGTGTGTGTGTATGTACAGAATGTTAGTTCCCTTGTACTCTCAGAATAAACAAGAAGGCATATAACACCCCCCCCCCACACACACACACACACCTTGGACTTTGAAGACAAGATCCAAGCCATGCAATCTAGATGTAGTGTCCCTAGGTTTCAGTGGCAAAAGTGCGGTTTGCTATGGTGATGTCTTAAGTATGATATATGGAAAAGATGGTAGATAGGCAGCTTACACATGCACTTGTCAGGAGCCATAATGGGACAAGCTAATAATGAGCAGATGATCATCCTGAAATGCTTGCCTCGGATTATTATATAATCTGCGAAAGTGTGCCCCTTTAGCAAGTCTGTGGAGGACGTGATTTTAGGAAAGATTCCTGCTCTTAATATGCTTTTCCCATTATTATTATTATTAGACATATGCAACTATCAATAAGCAATAGCACACCCCTTTGTAGCAGATCTCTGCAGATCCACAAAGATGTACTGTCTTGTAGTGACTCTATATAGGCAAATAGATAACTTCTTAAGTCTTAATGATGATTCTATAAGAATTCCTAAAATTATATCAATGATTACTAAGCTCTTTTGTATCAGGACTGCTATTAAGTCCCTCAGGCATAGTCAAAATTGCAAAGAGAACTCTGCCAGTCTTCTGAGTGTTATCAGTTAATTGCCCTGAGAAAGATAGTAACAAGACCTACTCCTGCTCAGAGCACAGTCCAAGAAGTTGTAAAACAATTAACCTAGGTCACTAGAGGGAATCCACGATTTATTATATGTACCAAGGCAGAAGAGAAAATACTGCCTGATTTATCTATACAAAACTTCACTAATTTCTTAAGTTATAGTTTCAAACTTTCTGCAAACCTGTGAAGCTAGACAGGTGATGAATGTCTAGCTAGATAATTACTCCTAATGGATATTTATGTAAACATTCTGTGTTATAAACTTCTATTTCAGTTTATGATTTGAATTTTGGTGTGAACTTTGATGAACTTTGTAACATATTATCATGTACTCTGAATGGTGTATAAATACTGAAGACAAAGACAAAGAGTTGAGTTAGTGAGTTAGTTAGAGTGAATGCGTATGTGAGTGAGTGAGTGAGTGAGTGAGTGAGTGAGTGAGTCAGTCAGTCAGTCAGTCAGTCAGTTAGTTAGGAGCCCTTCATCTTTTCCTTTTCTTTTCCCCCTGCCTAGAATTTTTCTCCCTTAGAATTTTTACTTTGTTAGAATCTTTTCCCTCTCCCCACTCAGGACTTCTCCACTTTTCCCCTCAGGTAGCTGCATAAGATACCTTTTCACACTTAAATAAATCTATAGCAACTTTTTAAATTGTCTTTTCTTCCTGTGACCTCAGATTAGCAGATGTAAGTTAGAGCCCAGCAGTTCCTGCTGAGATAGAACAAAGGCCATGTTGCCTAATCCTTTAGGCTGCAGGTGTTAATCACCCTAGCCTGCAGTCTCTTACCCTCGGAAGAAGTTTTTAGGATGGCACAAGGCTATTTACTTAACCCTTTGCTAGTCTTAGGGCTGGGATGCAAGTGCCAGTTTCTGGTCACAGGATCACTGACTGCAGGTCAGCTACAGTAGCATAGGGGCTACCTGGAGAAGAACCAGACAGAGGAGGAGAAGAAAGATGAAGCAGCTGCATCTCCCCTCTCACCCATGCCAGGGCTGGCCCCCAGCATGCACTAATGCAAACAGAACCAACTTCTCACAGTAGCTGTTGAAAATCATCTCTGCAGCAAAAATTTTATGGTGTAGGACAATCATGTTATTATAGATTCAAACAAAAGGTGTGAGTTGGAACCAAGGATTAGCAAACAATCCAGAGACTAAAATTACATCCAGTGAGATTTATCCATTGAAAATACTGAAATTAAATCATCCTCCCTATAGAGGTTCAATTTTTATAGAGATTGTCAATTTTTCACTTACCAAAAAGAAATAAGGACAAAACTCTAAAACTATGATTGTTTATGTTTGTTGTAGTATGGTCAATGTATACTTTAACAAAAATTAAAGCCCTATTCTAGTAATATTCAGAATCTCCCCTCTACTTTCCTATAGCTATTTCACTCAGAAGCTCGGCTAGTAGTAGTGAACTCTTGTCTTCACTTTTTCCTTCCTGGTAACTGACCCCTCAAAGAACATCCAGAGGACCTTGTTATTTGCTATCAAAGCTCTGACAGCTTTCCATGCTACATAGAGGACAGTTTCCATAGGTCCTTATTGAGGTCTTTGTGACCCACTGTTTTGCTATTGTTTACCTAAATATATTATCTCTTTTTTGTTTGCTTGTTTAGCTTTATTTACCTCCTTCTTCGCCCTAAAATAACACTCCTATTCCTTGTTTTCCTGTGAAACTCATTTTTGACTCTGAATGGAGTAGTTGCTGGTCAAAATCAACATCTAAACTAGTCTCACTCATTTTTAGGTATTCTTTAACATATCTTATTGCTGACTGAAATTTTCCTCTGTGCTACCTAGCAGTAAAGAAGCTCATATCAGACTCCTGGCACACTTCCTTCCAGTATGTGCCCAAGCACTGAGCAGATCCCAGGTGGCAGCTCTGCACCCAATCTCATAAAACTCAGAGGAAGCAGGGCACCCAGGAGGTCTAACTCCAGCAGTATCTTAGGTAAGGAGACAGCAACATCCACCCCAAAGAGGGAGTAACTGGGACCTGCTGGGACCCAGGAATTCACTCCTGACCCTGAATACTGGTTCCTTTCAGTCTGCGCCAGAGCACTGAGCAGATCTTGGGCCCCAGTTCTTACCCCAGAAGCAACACCCACCCTAAACAGTTTTGACACAACCAAGATAATAGAAAAGATAGGCTCCAGTCAGAGACAGCACAGGTAGCACTAAGGAGATCCAGATGGTGAAAGACAAGCACAAGAACATAACCATCAGCAATCCAGGGTTGTGGCATTATCAGAACCTAGTTTTCCCACATTAGAAAGTCCTGAATTCCCCATATCATCAGGAAAGCAAGATTCAGATTTAAAATCACTTCTAATGATGATGATAGAGGACTTTAAGAAGGACATAAATAACACTCTCAAAGAATTTGAGGAGAACACAGGTAAACAGGTAGAAGCCCATAAAGTGGAAACACAAAAGTCCCTTAAAGAATTACAAGAGAACACAACCAAATAGGTGAAGGAATTCAACAAAACCATCCAGGACATAAAAATGGAAGTAGAAACAATAAAGAAATCACAAAGAGAGACTACCCTGGAGGTAGAAAACCTAGGAAAGAAATCAAGAGTCATAGAAGCAAGCAAAATACAAGAACTAGAAGAGAGAATCTCAGGTGCAGAAGATACTATAAAAAATATTGACACAACTGTCACAGTAAACAAAACAAAACAAAAATACAAAAAGTTCTTAACACAAAAGACCCAGGAAATCCAGGACACAATGAGAAGACTAAACCTAAGAATAATAGGTATAGAAAAGAGTGAAGATTCCCAACTTAAAGGACCAATAAATATCTTCAACAAAATTATAGAAAAAAACTTCCCTAACTTAAAGAACAAGATGCCCATAAACATACAAGAAGCCTACAGAACCCCAAATAGACTAGACCAAAAAAAGAAATACCTCCAGTCACATAATAATCAAAACATCAAATATACAAAACAAATAAAAGATACTAAAAGCAGTAAGGGGGAAAAGGCCAAGTAACATATAAAGGCAGACCTATCAGAATTACACTAGACTTCTCACCAGATGCTATAAAATCGAGAAGATCCTGGACAGATGTCATACAGACCCTAAGAGAACAAAATTACCATAGATGGAGAAACTGAAAGATAATTTTGAAATAGGCCCAAACTAATAAAAATAACAGGACCCTGTGATTCATTTTCCCTAACCTAAATAGTTAAAAGTGCCTGCCAGCAGGTTTGGGCCCAGTTAATTAGTTACAGAGCAGGTGGAGTTACAAGACAAAGGCCTGTTAAAACATCCCAGAAACTGACTGGCCAAAAGAGGAACTACACCCTGCCCCCATTGACCGGTATAGCCTGCTGATGTTCAAAAAGTAAAAAAAAAAAAAAATCGTGTGCACCTGAGTGAAAGTTCCCTCTTTTCCCCACCCTGCCGATATATAAACCCTAGACCCCTGAGCCAAGAAGTCAATCCCTCTATCCCCTATGTGAGATAATGGAGATATGGACTGGCCCAGAGCTCTGATTAAACCGCCTCATGTGCTTGCATCAAGTCGGTCTCTTGTGTGTCTTTGGGTGCATGCTGTCCTGAGACTCAAGTGAGGTCCCCTGGGGACCCCTTCTGGGAAGGCTTAGACCTTTTATTTTGGTTCCCTGACTGGGAATCAAACCCGGGCCGTGGTGATGAGAGCACTGATATATCACCCTCCTCCATCATTTGCTGCCAGCTGTGACCATTTGGCTCAGCCAGTTTGCCTGGAAAGCAGTGGGTCCGGGACCTGGTTTGCTCCCTTTAGCCTCTGTGTTCCTTAGCTCTGCTCTAGGCCTACTCCTTACATTCTGCCAGGGACCCTCTCTGAGATTTGTTTCTCCACATGTACAACCACCTGCACAAAGGGCTTGGCTGCCCACACTCTCGAGGGAGTCTCCCTCTCTCTCCCTCTCTGCTTGGGACCTATCCACAATATCTTTCCACAAACCCAGAATTACAAAGGATAATAGAGGAAAAGCTCCAATACAAGGAGGGAAATTATACCTTAGAAAAAGCAAGAAAGTAATCTTCTTCAAACAAATCCAAAGGAAGATAGCCACACGAACAATGCCACTGCTAATAGCAACAATCTCCTCTATCTCTTAACATCAATGGACTCAATTCCCCAATAAAAAGACATAGACTAACAGACTGGATACATAAACAGGACCCAGCATTTTAATGAATACAGGAAACCCACCTCAGTGACAAAGAAAGACACTACATTAGAGTGAAAGGCTGGAAAACATTTTTTCAAGCAAATTATCCTAAGAAACAAGCTGGTGTAGCCATTTTAATATCGAATAAAATTGACTTTCAACTTAAAGCTATCAAAAAGAATAAGTAAGGACATTTCATACTCATCAAAGGAAAAGTCAACCAACATGAACTCTCAATTCTGAACATCTATTAACCAAATGCAAGAGCACCCACTTTCATAAATGAAACCTTACTAAAGTTCAAAGCACACATTGCACATCAAACAGTAACAGTGGGAGACTTCAACACCACACTCTCAGCAATGGACAGATCACAGAAACAGAAACTAAGCAGAGATACAGTGAAACTAACAGAAGTTATGAACCAAATGGATTTAACAGACATCTATAGAACATTTCATCTTAATTCAAAAGAATATACCTTTTTCTCAGCTCCTTGTGGGACTTTGAAAGGGGTCTTGGGCCAGGCGGTGGTGGCGCATGCCTTTAATCCCAGCACTTGGGAGGCAGAGGCAGGTGGATTTCTGAGTTTGAGGCCAGCCTGGTCTACAGACAGGACAGCCAGAACTACACAGAGAAACCCTGTCTCGAAAAAACAAACAAACAAACAAACAAACAAAAAACAAAAACAAAACAAAGAAGAAGAGAAGAGAGAAGAGAAGAGAAGAGAAGAGAAGAGAAGAGAAGAGAAGAGAAGAGAAGAGAAAGGGGTCCTTGCTTTTTGGTAGAAAAACTGGCTGGAAGTAGCCTGGAAACCCTGCAAGAGACAGGCATCTATTCCCCTGGGCTCCCAGAATCCAGGCTCCTAACATGTGGTGTGGAATTCCATTAACCTGCACCTTTCAGTCACATAGGACATTGCAGTCCCTCCCAGAGAGGTTTATATCACCCTACACAGGTAGAGGGCATGACTACAGGCTTCAGCCTCAAGAGATTTCAATATTAATGAGTTACCTAAAGGCCAGAGGACATAGCTAACTAAGTGACCCTGCTCCCCCTCTCACTCCTTATTTAAGTCAGGTCCCCCTGGCTGAAGTGAGGGCTTCACATCTAAACCATCTATCATCAGCAATGTCAATAAAGCTCTTGGAACCCAGCATTTTCTCATGTTTTTTTTTTTTTTTTTTTTTTTGAGGGCCCACCATGAGAAAGCACAGAAAATGTCTCAACTATTGAGCCTTCACATCTAATCTCCCATGGAGAGCTTCTAGTTGTGTTCTCCTGCAGGGGCCTTCTTCAAGCAAGCTAGCTGAGCTGTTCCCAGCCAAGTGAGTATAACATATAACAAGTGAGCACTGCCCGAAGGGTGCTGCACCAGAGCTCTCTCCTTCCTCCTTTTCTCTCTCAGAGCACAGGCCAGCACAGTGCTCTCCACAAAAAACCAGCTACACTAAAACTAATAGAAGAGAAAGTGGGGAAAAGCCTCTAACACATGGGCACAGGGGAAAAGTTCCTGAACAAAGCACCAATGGCTTATGCTTTAAGAACAATAATTGACAAATAGGACCTCATAAAACTGCAAAGCTTCTGTAAAGCAAAGGACACCATCAATAGGACAAAACAGCAACCAACAGATTAAAAAAACATCTTTACCAATCCTACATTTGATAAATGGTTAATATCCAAGGTATACAAATAACTAAAGAAATTAGACTCTAGGAAATCAAATAACCCTATTAAAAATGGGGTACAGAGCTGAACAAAGAATTCTCAACTGAAGAAACTCAAATGGTTTAGAACCACCTAAAGAAGTGTTCAGCATCTTTAGTCATCAGGGAAATGTAAATCAAAACAACCCTGAGATTCCACCTCACACCAGTCAGAATGACTAAGATCAAAAACACAGGTGACAGCAGATATTGAGGAGGATTTGGAGAAAGAACACTCCTCCATTGTTGGTTGGATGGTAAGCTGGTACAACTACTATGGACAACAGTCTGGTGGTACCTCAGAAAATTGAACACAGTGTTACCTGAGGGCCAAACTATATCACTTCTGGGCATAAACCCTAAAGATGTTTCAACATACAACCAAAACACATACTCCACTATGTTTATAGCAGCCTTATTTAAAATAGTCAGAAGCTGGGAAGAACCCAGATATCCTTAAACAGAGGAATACATACAGAAAATGTGATACATTTTCACAATGGAGCACTACTCAGCTATTAAAAAAAAATTAGTTCATGAAATTCTTAAGCAAATGGATGGAACTGGAAAATATCATCCTGAGTGGGGTAATTCAATCACAAAAGAACACATATGATATACACTCACTGATAAGTGGATATTAGCCCAAAGCATATAATACCTAAGATACAATGCATAGACCACATGAAACTCAAGAAGAAGAAGGAAGACCAAAGTGTGGGTGCTTTGATTCTTCTTAGAAGAAGTATCAAAATACTCAACCAGAGTTCCCAGGGTCTAAACCTCCAGTGTGATAACACAAAGGGAGGGACTCATGACTCTACTGGAATAGGTAGTTGAAGGTGGCCTTGTCAGGCATCCAAGGAAGTAGAGGGACTTGGTCCCTGAAAGTTTAGATTCTCTAATGTTGGGTAATTCAAGAGCAGGGTGGCAGGAGTGGGAGGATGGTGGGAGCACACCTTCATAGAAATAGGAGGAGGGGGGATGGGATAAGCAGTTTGGGGGGAGGGAATGGGAGAGAAGATAACATTAAAAGGTAATTAAATAAAATATCCAATTTAAAAAAAAACAGATCTCACTGGTCTCACAATTGTAGTCCAGCAGTGGAAACTTTTCATCAACAATTTATTGCAGGAGATTTTGTATAATCCTTAAGGACAAGGTATTGTGGAAGAGGCCCATGAAACTTTAAAAAGATTGGTGAGACCTACTGTTGCTGAGACAAAGAATGATGCTGACCTGTGAGCTTGTTTGATGTCTGACAAGGGTGACTGTGGAGCTGTATTAGTCATATGTTCCTGACCCACCTTAGCTTGACTATATACCAGATGGAACAAGCTGCCTTGCTTCAAGTTTTTAAACCTTGTGGGATAGAGAATTGAAAAGAAAAATTATGTCTCTTAAATTATGTATTCTTCTTAAAGGTGACCAGCTATTAGGACTCAATCATGTACTAGTCTAGAAATCAATCCAATATGAAAAATAACAGTCGACTTTTTGAAGACTGGATCTCAACTCTGTCAGAGACATATTTGGAAACTAGCTGTACTTCCCTATGATATTACTATAGCAAGATATAAAGTTGGGACAGGATCTGGATTTCAAACAAGGGTTAGTCCATTTTAATTGTCAAGCTGAAATTGGTTTTGTTTCTTCTACAGTGTTTATTATAAGATGCATTGACTGTATAATTTCCAATTATGTTAGTGTGTTGAAACCTGGTGTGTCTCTTACAGAGGTCTATCAAGCAGCTTTCATCTCACTCCCCTGAGTATTAGAAAACCTTGATTCTCAGCTTGAAAATGCTGGAAGAAGTGAGTTAGGCTTTAAGCAGAAGCAAGAGAGTAGCAGGTTTGATTATTGCTGGTATAACAGCTTTAATTTCATTAATTGCTAGCCTCACTGCTTCGGCAATAGCACTGACACAAGGAGTTAAGACAACTATTTTTGTTAACCATCTAGCAAAAAAAATGTTACTAATGTACTGAGTATACAAAAGGATTTATATAGGTATCTAGAACAATGAATGATGCTCTATAACCCATTCAAAGGAGGTTTAGGGTTTCAGAGTTAGGAGCCATCCCAAGTAACATGACAAATATCACTGGAGTAGTGTTACTTTTGAAATTCACAATGATTGTCATTATAATTAGAAAAAAGTTTAAAAACACCTGTAGGATATTTGGCATAATCCTAACACCTCTCTGGGTGTGTTCCTTTGCATAATGAGATTATGAATTTAGAGAATGCTGCTCTGTTGACCTTTGATGCTGCAGATAATGCAAATAAAATTATCCATGGCCTGAGGTCAGTATTTTCATTTTGGTCAAACCTCAGAAATGGCATATATAGCTTGATCAGGCTAGCCCTTCTTGTCCTGGGAATAATTTTATTCCTGCCCATCATTTTAAAGCTCATTTTTAACAACATCAACATGTTGGCAGCCAAAGTACATGGCTTGAAGCTGAAAATGGACCCCCACTCCAGACAGAGTTATTAAATAAACAGGCTGGCAAGCCTAGGACTGGTAAACTTCTGCCCAGATCCTTACCAACCTAACACATAAGTGCATTGCCTTTCATAATGCATATTCCATGATGGGTAAGGAAGGTATTCTTGTCAGAACAACCTAAGACAGACTCAGTCTTGTTAAAAAATAAAAAAGTGGTAGAGGTGGAGAGCCTTTAGGGCTGCTTGGCAAGAAGCTGACATAGGCCAAGGACAAAGAAATGGGTTGCCTGGAAGAAATATGACATTGGCCAAGGACAAGGAAGTAGGTTTCAATCAGGAATCTGACATTAGACTAGAACAAAGAAGTAATTTCTGGTAGGAATTTAAATTGTAGGCTATGACAAAGAAGTAATTTCAGACAGGAATCTAAATTTTAGGCTAGACCAAGGAATTAGGCTTCTGACATGAAAATGACCTTGGGCTAGGATAGGGAAGTAGGCTTGGATACTTTGGTCATCCTGATAAGCCTTTAGAAACAGTGATCATGGGAGTGTTCACGTAATTGGGTTTAATGCCTTGCTTTTTTTTTTTTTGACTGTTTGTGTTTATTGTATTGTTTGTTCCTCGACTATTTGTATCTATTGTATTGCTAGACCCTAAACCTAGAACTGACCTTAATACATGCATGTAATCAAAATGGTGTAAAAGCATAAATAAAGAGGGAGTATAGGATAGGGGGTTCTAGGGAGGGGAAATGGGGAACGGAAATGGCATCAGTGTTATAAATAAATACAATATCCAATAAAAAAAGAAAGGAAAAAATGAATATAACTCTAGCATGTGAAAAAAAAGAAGCTCACATCAGTCTTCAAACATCTCATGCATTTCTTTACTAAAATTTCCTCACTCCCAGTCATGATTATTTAATGTAATATGTATTTTACATCTATAGTGGTTGTTGATAAGCTTAAACAGATTCTAAGCTCTTTTAAGGCACATCTTTGTTTTGTGACAAGTTCCTTCTAAACTATCTTGAAAAGTGCCTGGGATGTAGGATTAAGTTAATAGATGTTTGTTAATTATATAAATAGGTACCATGAGGAAGTTGCAAAAGATTATGCATAAGGTGATGATATATGGAAGATTTCATTCAAAATTGAGCAAAAATGACGGATAATTTTTTGCAAGAAAAGATAGGCCTCCATCCATTAGTTCAAAATAGATTCAAAGCAAGTAGCAATTGAGAATATGCAAATCAAGATTCAAAAGAAATTCTATTTCACACTCACTGCCTAGGCAATATTTAAGAAGTATGATAATGTGAAATATTGGTGGAAATGGGTAAAATGGGTCTTGTTCATTCTCCAAAAGAATGAAAATCAGTAAAAGAGTTTGAGAAAACAATTTGACATCATCTTGAAATGTTACACATGTATATAAAGTATATCCCCTTTATCATACATGATAGGTATTTGTAATTAAAAGCTCATAAATATGTTTAAGAACATATTTCTACCTGTTACACATAACAAAGAACATAAATACAATCATACATAATCATGGGTTCCAGACATGAAGCTAGCCTAAAATGTACACCACTCAAGTGCTGGACAGGACTAGCAGTAATGCACAAGTCGGCATAGCACTCCTGATATGACTATGTGCATTCAGAAACCCCAGAAACTACTCAGAGGAGCAAGTTAAGTGGTGGAGAAATGGAAGAGAAAAAGAAACAGAATAATGTGGGCAAATGAAGAGAGGCAGAACTAGAGATTTGAGGGTAGTGAGGAACAGCCTGATGTGAGTAGCTGGTGATGCCACCTAGGAATCTGGTGGGGCCCTGGCCTGTGCTGGCACCAGGGGCCACATCTGAGTCTGTGAACTTGCATCAGTAAGAGTCTGTTACCACCAAAGACCAGGCAGTTGTCCTTGGTTTCAGATGCCAGCCAGGGACATGTTAATGTCTAAGGAATGAACAGAACTGGTCCTACCCCTCACCTGGATAGGATGGGAGAGCAGTCAGTATGAACATGAGAGCAGGAGAACTGAGCCTGCCTCTACCCAGCTGCAATACCGGGAGAATGGGTCTGAACAATTACCACAGGAGAGCCAGCCCAGTCTTTTGTTTGCTGTGCTGTGGCACCTGTGAGGGAGAGATAGGTTCTTCCTTTCCCTCATCTCATGTCATCTAGGCAGGCAGAAGAGTTGGCCCTGGGGTCGTGAGAGCAGGAGAGCTGGCCCTGTTCCCACTGTCTGCAGCACTCAAGACAGCAGACCCCACACCTTGCCTGGGCAGCAGGGTAGATCTGACTCTGGTTGCAGGGCAGTTGCCAAAGAGTAGGCCTCAAAGGTGGGAGAACGAGAGACCTGTATGTAGGCTGACCAGTTCAGATATTTCTCAGGCTCAGACCCAGGGCTGTGAATTGTCCCACCCTAAAATCTACCCAATTGTTGGACTTCTGGAATGCATGACAAGGCTAGTATACAGATCTGAAGCTGTAGGACACAGGCTATCTGAGAGGAGTCAGAATACCAGTGAGATTCCAGTATCGGTAGAGTAACAGAAGCCCAGTACCAGACCAACATGTCATTTCAATTAACATTTCTAGGCAATGACATGTGAATAAAGGTCATACTGTGGACACAGTATGACATACGATAGCTTCCACACTGAGATTATTTTTCCTCTGGTGGGAGGAGGTTGCAAGGGTAAAGAAAAGGTACAAGGGGAAGGGGACATGAGTGGGTTAGGATGCATGATGCGAAATTCACACACACACACACACACACACACACACACACACACACACACAAAAATGTACCTACCAGACAGAAAAATCACACATAGTTAGGTTATATTTGATTTATTTTATTTTACATGTCTGTGTTTTGACTGTATATATGTATGCGTACCGGGTGCATGGCTGGTTCCTGAGGAAGTCATAAAAGAGGGTTATATCTCCTGAGATGACAGTTGCAAAGTGTTATGGGATATCATGATGTTGCTATGAACCACAACTAGATCCACAGCAGGGGTATCAAGTGATCTTAACCAGTGAGCCACCCCTTGAGCCACTAGATAGTTCTTAAAAGATACTGCTACCCTAAATTCAGAAGACTGTATACAATAAAAATGTCTTATATGCTCTAAAATAAAACTATGATACAACAGTATGTTATTAGTAAATTCAAGTATAAGGCAATGATGAAAAGTTGATAACTAACCTAAATATCAGATCAGTGTTGTCTATGATGGAGAGGGAGCAGTGGACTGAGGCAGACACGGGGAGGGGCATATATGTGATATTCCATCTATTTGGACATTAAAGTCTCACTCACCACTTGGTCATCACGACTTATAATTTACATTCATAACAGAAACACCTTGGTGTAAATGTAAACATTGCATACTATAGTTTGATGAAACTATAGTTTGAATTACTCTGTCTCTTGCCTTTGAACATTTAACCAATCTAAAGTTGTCTTTTAATCTTCTAACTAGCTCTGGTAGTTTTCTGTGGACTAACACAGAGAAAAGTTTCATCTTTTCTCCATTTTGCACTTTTCAGACAAGCTCTTATCTTGTCCCTGAAATTATTGCATTTCTGCTGTATTTTGCAGGCCGTGTGTCTCCCCTGTAGTTTATACATGAACTGCACCTAATTAAGAGCAGTTGTGTGCAAGTACCCTAATATAGCCATGCTCTTGCACACACGCTGTCTTAAATGGTCAGAACAAAGGGATGCTCATGGACACTCAAACAGTCTACAGAATTAAACAGCCTCAGGTAAAAATCTGCTCCCACCTGTAAATCTTCATGGTTCATTATCGAAAGCATATGGAGATTTTATGTTTGTTTGGTTGGTTTTGTTTGTTTTGGGGTGGGTTGTTTGTTTCTTTTGAGACAGAGTCTTATGGAGCCTAGTTTGGCCTTAAATTCTTACACAGCTTAGGATTTGAGCTTATAACCTTCCTACCTCCACCTCTCAAGTTCTGGGATTATAGACATGTTCCACCATATGTATTTTCTGCAGTGTGGGGGATGGAACCCAAGGTCTTGTGTCCGCTAGGCAAGCACAATACCAAATGAACTGTGTCCTCAACTCTTAAATCTTATTAATAATAATATGCACCAAAGTCCAAGTAAGTTAATGGTTTTAGATTTTTTGTCTTTTGAAGTCAAAACATGACATTTTGTTTCTTCCTTCTGTTCCTCTTCCTTCTGTTCCCTTGAGAAATTCTCAAGTGTCCCTTTTTGCTCTTTCTCTGTGGGTCCATGGCCTCTTTTTTCTTTCTGTGCTTCTCCTCTAAAGATAACTATGTATCTTTTCTTGGCCTTATTTAATTGCTTATGGCTCTTTGTCTATCACTGGTACCCCATGAGAATCCCCTTTCATGTTAACAGCTTGATTGCTGTTGTCCTTGTCCAGGGCTTGTTTATCCAGGCACACTGGTGAGAATTCATGGATGTAGTTTCTCTAATATTTCTAGGAGTCATAATTTCAAAGTAGACTTCCTTTCCTTCAGTAATTCCTAATTTAGCCTCTTCCACAACTTTTGGCATTAGTATTGAATTTTCAGAAAAAAATACTGTCTGTGTTGTGAAACACAGACAGTATTAAAATTAAATTTTTATCAATTTATAATTAAATAAATTGTATTATAAACCAAGATAGTAAAATCCAAAGCTCACTTTCCTAATATTACTTCTCTGTATCTTTCTGAGAGCAATTACTAGTATTGTACCAATACGATGGTAATACAAGCTATGGTGCATCCTCTTGTCATTCACTGAATTCACAGTGGTATGTCATCATCTACAGCAATAGTCAAATGCTCCTACTCAGAATCTGAATGGTTATCATTTGATTATGTAGATTATTCCAAATGAGAAATTGCTTATAAATGCAGAGTTTTGAAATTTAATATTGCCTTGTATTTACCTATTAAGTTGTGATGACACAAAATTTGATAAAATGTTTGTCCATAATTTATCAAAATATTCTCCCACTCACAAAGAATTCAAACATTATTATTGATAGGAAGGAGAATTTTTGACATATTACAGTGTTGTTTGACTTTTTTATAAACCAACAGAGATGATTCTTTTCTTTTGTCTTCTATTTATTTAGTTATTTTTTACACTCCAGATTTTATTCCCTCCCCCGGCCCCATCTGCCCTCCAACTGTTCTGACTGTTTCACATCCCATACCTCCTCCCTACCTCCTGTCACCTAGAGGCTGTCCCCACCCCAACCCCCACACCCAACCAGACATCTAAACTCCCTGGAGTCTCCAGTCTCTTGAGGGTTAGGTGCATCTTCTCTCACTGAATCCAGATTCGGCAGGCCTCTGCTGATATATGTTGGAGGCCTCATATCAGCTGGTGTATGCTGCCTGGTTGGTGGTCCAGTATTTGAGAGATCTTGGAGGTCCAGGTTAATTGAGACTGCTGGTATCTTCTACAAAGTCGTCCTCCTCCTCAGCTTCTTCCAGCCTTTCCCTGATTCACCCACAGGGACCAGCAGCCTCTGTCCATTTGTTGAGTGCAAATACCTGCATCTGACTCTTTCAGCTGCTTGTTGGGTCTTTCAGATTGCAGTCATGATAGGTCCCTTTTATGAGCAATAAAAGCTCAGTAATAGCCTCAGTAATAGTGTCAGGCTTTTAGGCCTCCCCTTGAGCTGGATCCCACTTTGGGTCTGTTGCTGGCCCTTCTTTTCCTCAGGCTTTTCTCCATTTTCATGCCTGTAGTTCTTTTAGATAAAAACAATTATGGGTCAGAGTTTTGACTGTGGGATGGCAACCCTCTTCCTCACTTGAGACCCTACCTTTCTGCTGGAGGTGGGCTCTGTAAGTTCCTTCTCTCCACTGTCAGGCATTTCATCTAAGATCCCTCCCTTTGAGTCCTGTGAGTCTCTCACCTCCCAGGTCTCTGGTGAATTCTGGATGGTCTCCCCTACCTTTACTTTCTTTTCTCTCTCTCTCTCTCTCTCTCTCTCTCTCTCTCTCTCTCTCTCTCTCTCT